>JAQGAZ010003103.1:0-13366 GCA_034692225.1 Polydesmus complanatus
TTCATATAGCCCATTGCAGCTTCCTTACAAATTTCTTGGTTGGTGAAATGTCAGTTGGTGAAATGTCTGCACACCGCCGGTTGTTGGTGCAAGGTCGGCAGCGCGTGATGACGTCATCACCGTCAGAGGGAGAAGAGATGCCGTTGCGCTTCACCACCGTCGACGCTTTCACTTTCATTCTCGCGCATGAACTTGTTGCCGTCGAAATAACGCACCAAACACACGCCGTCCATTAAAATCCTTTCCGTGTTGTTATTTCCAGAGTTGATAATAATTATCATAGTGGTTGACGAAAATAAACGACATAGTACGCATATAATGTACTCCGGAGTATTAACCGTTCAGTGTGCTATTCATTTTTAGCTCCAACGCACATCTGGGGTTTCTCCATGCCCCGTGATTGGCTGCTACGTCACACACCCCGTTTGTTTAGAAACTTCTAGAAAAAAATAAAAATGATTCTGGTTCCTCATCCGCCATGAAGAAATTGTTCCCGACGTCTGAGTAATACTTCCGGGAAGTAGACAGGGAGAAAGTTTTCTAATTTTAGAAATTATTCCCGACGTCTGAGTAATACTTCCGGGAGGTAGACGTTGAGAAAGCTCTTCAATTTCAGAAATTATTCCCGACGTCTGAGTAAGACTTCCGGAAGGTAGACGTTCAGCTTCGGCTTCATTTTCAAAGAGTCATTTCGCCGCTTCCGTATTTTTTGACTCGTAAATGAAAGGCTGGCGCTATGAGCTTTTCCCGATAAATTAAAAGGCGGCGCTAGCATCGCCAACACCCAATTCTCATAGACCCTCGCTTAAGGAAGAATTTCTTAACGAGATGGAGTCTATGGGAATGTTGATTGCGTCGAGTTTAAATTATGAAATTATGAATTAAAAGTAACGTTAAATTACATTTCAACTGCTCACATTAGATTAAAATTTAATTATCTTTCAGCTGATATCTTTATTTATCAGTTTTTTGCGTTTTTTCTACTTTGCTTGGCGTTAAAATACGAAAAACCGGTGTTTTTATTTAATTTATGCAACTAAATTAACATAATTCACATTTTTAAAGCATTCCAAACCTTTTCCAGCAGTTATTTTTGAAAAAAATTGATTTTTATATTTTTTTGATGTTTTGGTGTGTGGCTGTGTATGAACAGGGAACACCAAATCACATCGCTTTTTCAACCAAAATAAACTTTTTTTTTATTTCGCTGTAAAATGCTTCAAAAATAGCTGAAAAATGTTAATTTACCATTATTATGACGTATTATGTTAATTTTGACACTTAAAATAATTAAAAACATTAATAAATACGAAATAAACGAGAAAAAACAAACAGGAAGAGAGGTAACTCGCAATGTGCGCATGCGCGATCTGCTTATGGTTGGTAGGTTTGACGTGTGGGAGTACGAGTGAGCTGTAAATACATTATAATTTATACGCGTACTATGTTGTTTATTTTCGTCAACCACTATGATATATTAATTATGGTCAACTCTAGAAATAATTTTAATGGACGGTGTGTGTGTTGTAAATACGGCGTGTGGGTGAGAGATGGAGAGGGCGTCGACGACGGTGAAGCGCAATGGCGACGGCATCTTTTTCTTCTTCCTCGCGATCGACGGCGATGACGTCACCACGCGCTGCCGACCTTCCACCGACAACCGGCGGCAGCAGCTGCGAGCTATTCGACGGCGGTTGATCCGCTTAGCGTCGACCGATCATTTTCATTTACGGTAATTAATTATTTTTAATAAACATAAAATGACGGACTAAAATTGTGTATGGCATATGTTTAGGGTGATGGGGTTTTCTGAGGCGCAACTGTTCGTAAATAAACTGATCCTTTGGACGTGTTGGTGATGCGAATCTACGGAGGAGATGTTGGGCCACATGCAGCGTCGATAATTGAAATCTCTTGCCGCGAATAGGGCAAATACCACGGCAGCCCTGAGTCGACACCTGATTCACACCCAATAATAAATTATTATCATGCAGTGTAATAAGGGCTATGTGCTTTATTTTATTTTGTTGATTAATTTTTTGTTGATTTTTTTTATGTACGGTAAATAATTTACAAATGTATTAATATAATTTTTTTTTTAAATAAATTCGTTGTATTTATTCGCTATATTGTTGTTAGTATAATTTATTTTTTTAAATAAAGTGAAACGTGACGGTATTGGTGATTTTTTTTTCTGAATTTTATTTAAAAAAATAAAGTTTTTCATTAATTTTTGGCTCCAACGCACATCTGGGGTTTCTCCACACCTCGAGCTGTGATTGGCTGCTACGTCACACACCCCTTTGCTTAGAAACTTCTAGAAAAAAATAAAATTAATTCTGGTTCCTCATCCGCCATGAAGAAATTATTCCCGACGTCTGAGTAAGACTTCCGGGAGGTAGACGTTGAGAAAGCTCTCCAATTTTAGAATATATTCCCGACGTCTGAGTAAGACTTCCGGGAGGTAAAGGTTGCGAAAGCACTCCAATTTTAGAAATTATTCCCGACGTCTGAGTAAGACTTCCGGGAGGTAAAGGTTGCGAAAGCTCTCCAATTTTAGAAATTATTCCCGACGTCTGAGTAAGACTTCCGGGGAGTAGACGTTGCGAAAGCTCTCCAATTTTAGAAATTATTCCCGACGTCTGAGTAAGACTTCCGGAAGGTAGACGTTCAGCTTCGGCTTCGTTTTCAAAGAGTCATTTCGCCACTTCCGTATTTTTTGACTCGTAAATGAAAAGCTGGCGCTATAAGCTTTTCCCGATAAATTAAAAGGCGGCGCTGGCATCGCCAACACTCAAATCCCATAGACTTTCGCTTAGGAAGAATTTTTTAACGAGATGAAGTCTATGGGAATGTTGATTGCGTCGAGTTTAAATTACGAAATTATGAATTAAAAGTAACGTTGAATTACATTTCAACTGCGCACATTAATTTTAAATTAAATTATCTTTCAGCTAATATCTTTATTTATCGGTTTCTCGCGTTATTAGCACTTTGCTTGTAAAATATGCTGGCGTTAAAATAGGAAAAACTGCTGTTTCTCTTTATTTTAAGCAAATAAATTAACATAATTCACATTTTTAAAGCATTCTAAACCTTATCCAGCAGTTATTTTTGAAAAAAATTGATTTTTATATTTTTTTGATGTTTTGGTGTGTGGCTGTGTATGAACAGGGAACAGCAAATCACATCGCTTTTTCAACCAAAATAAACTTTTTTTTTATTTCGCTGTAAAAGGCTTTAAAAATAGCTAATAAAGGTTAATAAAGCTTTATTATAACGTATTATGTTAATTTTGATACTTAAAATAATTAAAAACATTATTAATTACGAAATAAACGAGAAAAACCAAACAGGAAGAGAGGTAACTTGCAATGTGCGCATGCGCCACCTGCCTATGGTTGACATTTAGGGGGTGGAAGTACGAGTGAACGCCGCATGTTGTCAATTTTCAAGATATTTAAAATAAACTAAAATTTTTAATTTTAAAGCTGTTATTTTTTAATTTAATTTAAATTATAAAACGAAATTAATGTTTAAATTTCCCAATTTTACAATGTCTTATAATGTTTAAAAAAACCCTAATAAAAGACTTGCATAAAAAATTGGCGTGCGTAACTTTGCAACGCTGATGTTGTACGCTTTCTTCTCGCTCGCCATTGCTGAAGCTGGTTAATCGTTGCGTATTTGGCGGCTCCCTGGATTTACATTTGTGTTTGACCGATACTAAATTTGGAATAATTACAGTATTTTTTAACGGAAAACATAGCTGAAGCATCAGGATTTATTGGATTAGACCAAGAAGATTCTTTTACCGTAGCGATCACTTACAGGTAAAATTTAATATAATTTGTAAGAACTGTGTAAAATGAGCAAAATTATGGCGCAACCGTAAAAGACTGGGGACTTTTTTTAACCGGTTACGGTAAAATGACGGAATTATTGTGTGCTTTTTACAAAAAAAATAATAGTATTTAATTTCAACATTTAAATAGAAAGATGAGACACAAGTTGACGCAGATGAGCAACTGTTGCCTGAGCATTTCATTCCGTTGATGCTGATCGGGAACCTGAATGCGGGACAAACTTACTGACGATTCCTTGTTTAACTTCAAACTTTCATTGAGCATAATGCCAATGAAAATGGTAAAGAAATGTACTTATTAAAGCTCGCTACATTTTTTTTATTGTTTCAATTTTTAATTAGGAGTTAGAGATGTTGTTACGGAAAGTGTCTTGCATTGTTGTTGGTCATACTCGCAAAAAGGGCTTTGGGTTTGGTGTTACTCGACCAAACGTCGAGCGATGAAGAAAAAGGCGTTCGTGTAATTTAATTTTTCCGAAGGTTATATTATAAAAATACTGTAGTCTGAGATAATTGTTTTTTTTTTTCCTAAAGGCGCTACTCTAACAAGAGACTCTAAGATTGGCTACCTCTCGTTGACAATCGGCAACGAAACAATTTGTGATACTATAATATGGGTGTGATTTTCACATCGATGGAGAAGTAAGTTTAAGCATTTTCTTTAAATTCCATTGCCGTTCTCGGTATTTAATCGAATATTTCGCGTAATCAAATTATTACAGGGTGTAAGTGAAACGGTTTATGTTGAACATTTTGGTAGATGTGAGTCTGAACGGCTCTAACAAATTATTGGTGCTGCACCGAGGCCAGATCCAATCTATAGCTTCCAAAAACTCGGTAAAACTATCTTCAGTTTTTCGAAGAAGTCTGCACATCTTCCTCCAACGCGTTGATAGCGCGGTACAAAAGTTTTAAAGCTGCGGCTGATGATGATGAAGCTAAACGAGAATTAGATCGAAATAGATATCAAGAAGATGATGTGTCGATGGCTATAAAATTGACATAGACCACGCCTTGATATAGGAAGAACTACTTAAGACGTTTGTTTTTTTGTAATTTTGTAAACATAATATTCATACCGAGATATATTCATTCTTTTTTTTTTTTTAATATTGATTAATGATAGGACGACATGCAGATTCGATCGAATTTGTTTCAGTTTTATCTCTTTGCAGGAACTCTAGTGCAATGTTCAAACGCGTCTATCAAACATAAATGCAGAGTTAATATGGCGTTCAAATGAATTGGCAACGAATTAAATGAATCCAATCGAGTAGCGCGGGTAAAAGGTTGTCAGAGATGAACAACGATGCGAGAGAAATGGTATACGTTTACTATATTATATTTACATAGCTGTAAAAATTATTATAATTATGAACAAATAGCGAATGATTTGAAATTGATGTGCCACGAAATTCGAAGTAAAATATAGAATCTCAAACACAAACAAAAGATAATCGCAATGAACTTGCTGGTTTTTGCTATCTTTTTTTAAAAAAATTATTAGTACGGTATTTTATTAGTTAAATTAAATCAGGCGCTGTAATGTACTAATAAAACGTTATATATTTTAGCAAACGTTGACAGACATTATATTGGTTGACATTTACCAATCGAAAGCACAAGGTTACAATGGTTATTCAGGTACACTGTTAAACGTTCGCAATAGTGTTTGAAGCCTCGGAATTAGAAAGCTGCGATCGATCGCTTATTTAAAATACTTTTTTGCCTGATATGTGCGGACATCATTGGGCTCCTGCAGCGCTTTGGTTTGCGAAACATATGCGTTGATATTCTATGGAAAGCGGCGTATACCGTTAAATGTCTTGCGAATGAAACGCGGACGTAAGTTTTTATTTTGATTTAATTACATGTAGCCTACTAGTAAATTTGATACGAATAATTTTGTATTAATGTTGCAGGCAAAATCGAAAATCTTAAGAGAAACAATTTCTTCTAGACCAATATGCTCCATCGCAGTTCCGAGTCAAGACTGCGCCGACATCGCAATTCCAAGAAAAGGAAGCACCTATGTCAGCGTAGTTTGTAAGAGTGTCTTTTGATGACCGTGACTGTCCACGTCACTCATGGCGCACTTTTACTTTAGATCTCCAGACCACAGAACAGGTGTATAAATGCAAGCGACTTTCCGGTGTCAGTTTTATTTGTTAATAAATAAATTCTCTTACCTTATACTGTTGTTTCCGGTCCATTTCGTATTCGGGTGAATGTTATTAAATATTCCGTGAAGTAAAGTAAGACACATAATTTTATTTATGGTTGCTAATAACACAGTTTTTTTCCTCCCTGTTATAGAAAAGATAACATTTTTCCACTAACGAAAAACAACCGCGTATTTAAGAAAATAGATTTTTCGAGTAAGAAGAAATCGCGTACTATAATTAAGTAGCGAGTGAAAACATAAGAGAGAGAGAGTGATCTCGAAAAACTAAAGTATTTATACGTTTAAAATAACATAACGTGGCGCATTAATCTAAAGAATGCTGGCGACATTCTAACGATTAAAATAGGAAAGAAACGATTACAGATCATCGTCATGATTACTCATCGCTATAAAATGTTGTGAAAGAATGGGCTCTATATTGCACTTGTTTTTATTATTACGCAAAGGATTATATACGCCTACTCCCACAAGTTCTCGTTACCAAGATTAGATTAGATTGTACACACCACTCAGTTCCAGTTTCAAGAGTTTCAGTTTTGAGAAAAGATCTTATACATGTACCTACGCCGCAGTTCCAGGTGCTAGCTACTAAACAGTTTCAGTTGTTGACGAAGACTACCGCGTAGTAGCTCTCTCCGGTCGACGAAGGCTGCTTTCCCCAGTCAGTTCGAGCAAAAGTATCCGCGGGCGACGACTGGAATCGCCAGCACCACTGACCCAAGTGAAGAGTTTGAATCCTGGGTTTTAATTTTGTTTCGACCGCAGCAGCGCCTTGACTCACAACGGCTCAATTTCAGCGCCATAGATCAACTTTTCTTTACATTTGGTAACTTGGGTTTTTAAGTTATATACGGTTTAAGGAATAACATTGTCATGAACTTATAATAACCTCCACCAAACTTTTAAAAATATGCTCCCAGTACAAATGATGAGCCTATGTAATTTTTTAAATAACATTTCTCCTGTATAGCCTTTGTTACATGATTTTTTTCTTATGATCGACATTTATGCCTAGTAATAATATTTTGTTTTAATTTTACCACAGGTGGGTAGGCTTCCACATTTGGCGGTCTTAGGAGATCAAAAGTACAACTTGAAAGAAGAAGTAAATATAGTTTAGAAGACGAAATAAAACGCAGGATCGAACTAGCTTTTGACGTATGCCATAATACGTAGTATAGGTATTTTATACTATTTTGTAGTTCATTATTTTAATCGCATTTTAAATACTGCATTATTATAATGAGTTTGGATTTCTAGATAATCCAAGTTCGAAGTTATAATAAATTCGAAGAAAAAGATAAGGATGGATTGATGATTTTCTTCATTTCGGTTGAAGATTTATGTAGCCTACACATCAAACACTTTAAAAGTGCCGGCTTTTTCAATGTTACAAACAAGAAATAAAATACTTTGTTGTTAAAAACTTGGGACATTTTTTTAATTTTGATTGATTTTCCGAAGAAATAATTACATGTACAGTACATCAAATTTTTTAAAAAAAAAAAGTTTTTTTTGCCATAAAGCTAGAAATAATTATTATGAACAAAGCGAAAATATTTACATTATAATAATTATTATAGAGAAAAGAAAAATTGTAAATTAAATAATGACTTGAAATACTTCTAGAAACATTAAAAAAAACTGAACAATTAAAGGTATTGTTCATGGAAATAGGCGGTGGATGTTTAATCTTGAATATCTTCCTATCGGCTACCAAAGCTCTAAACCAACATTAAAATCAAATGTTCATCGTTTTGGTACTTACACTTTTTCAAACTTGAGATCGAAATTTCCTTGAAAAACTTTGAGATAGAACTTATACTTGACTTCGTTTTTGAGATTGGGGAACTTTTCGATAAACAGTTCCCACATTTTCTTCACGTTGAGAGCGGGGTCCAGATGTTGAACAGCCGACACGTGTTGCTGTTTCGTGGCGCAATGACTTAGATTCGTGGGAAAGGAAGCCACGTGTTTGATGATACTTTTGATGACGTGAGCAGACTTTGCGTTGCCCGGAGTGTTTTTGCCTCTCTGATCCACCGGAGATTCTCCGAACATGAGCAAAGTGCACAGCCGGCGCACTCGGTCCTCGCTCACCCCGAACGAACTGAGGAAACCGGTCTTGCACACCTGCAGCCGATCGCTTCCCGCGATGGAAACGAAGTACTTGAACGATTTGTTCCTCAAATTAGACACGTCCAAAGTGCGAGAACGATGGCGTTTAATGTCAAACACTTTAATTAAACTCTGCAAGAAAAGATCTTGCTCGTCTTTGCTGCTCATCGACACGAAACTTCGGTACAATTCCTCTACCTCAATCGCTTTTATCAGTTCTGGAACACATTTCTTTTTGCAGCTGAAAATAAATATTAAAAAAAAAAATTAATTTGAATTAACATACACACAAAAAGAAAATCATTATTTCATTATTAAGCAGTGTGCAAGTTGGTCAGCAGTACTATACACAGCTAAATCAACACTCTCCCTGAATCAGCTGCATAAACACACTTCCATCTTTGGCTATTTGGCCTTGGAAACCTTTTCTTGCATCACAAGCCATATTTTACAATCTTCCTAATTTGAACTTTGAATATCGAAGACGTGCGCCAACGAATGACACTGGCGTGAGACGAACTCGGTGATGCTAGATTCAGAGCAGCAGCAGGCAGATTGGTGCCAGCTCGTTTAGCTGAGTTTGCCGAGGCCGAAGGAGGATATTTTAAACACAGAATAGAACATCTCAATGCTAAAAAAGTCTTTAAAGTAAAATTCTTCCATGTGACCTTATAACACTTACATTATTAAAAAGATTTCACACAATTTCAGAGGGGTAACCCTACGTTTTCTTACCGTACACCGTGTATAAGATCGAGTAAACTCAATCCTTTATAGTTGTGATTTGACCATCACAAAAACTGTAAACAACTCCGCATTCTAACTGAGGGTTACTATCAAACCTCATCACATATTATGATCTCAAACACACTTTGCTGCGCTCGAGATTAGTTTGGAGATGACATAATATTGGTGCTTAGGATTTATACTTGTATTACGTGACATACTGCGTTCATAATATGTTGACTTGCACACCTGCATGGCATTGCGATAGAGAGGCAGTCATTTACTTGCAAGGGTATCCGTGAGGCTTTGGTTTCACCAGCTTTCCTCTCCAGTTGACGTACTCTTGGTTGCTGAGTCGAGCTTTCTTGATCCGTTCGTGTTTGTAGATCACCTGCTTCACTCCTTTCCTGCGCTTAGGTTTCGCTTCCGACTCCGCATCGTCATTCGACATCTGCAAAAACGATAAAAAGAGTGATAATTAATCACATAAAATACCAACGAAACGAATGTTTTGCCTCGGGTCAATCCGATGAAAACATCTAGAACAGCTGATGGAAGTGACGCGGATCGCCGTTTCTTGCTTATTCGCTCATCTCACAGCTAAGGGCAAACCGAAATGAATGTAATTGTCAATAATAATATTTGTAGATAATATTAGATTGTTTAAAAGCTTGGTAAGAAAAGAATGATGTTAACAATTTCATATTGGAAGCATATATCATTAAATAAATTTTAAATTAAAGTTTAAATTACATAATAATTGCCTTATGTGACTCTTTCGGTTTGCCCTCGCCTCTGGGAACAGCTATCCGCAGCATTTCAAACATTCAACATTTTACAGCAACAAGTTGAAATCTCATCGATGTTCCATTTTTTCGGACTAATTTAACTATACTGGTATCTGAAGATTCGAGCGAATTAAAATGCTGATGCCTGGGCCTGACCGAGTATCCAAAAGTCTATTTGTTTATCCCGGGGTTTGTGTAGGATGGGCGAACGTGTTCAAGCTGCTGCTTCTGCATTTACTATTCCTAACGTTATTTTGGTACAGTATGATGATACAATGTGTCAAACTTATTAAATGAATTTTAAGCTATAATTTAGTTTCAATATTAGTTAATACAGTGTTTTTTTGTTGTTGTTGTTGTGTAGGTTCTGTGGTGTTTGTCGAGTGTGAGCGCTGGTCGCAGCCATAGAAGATCTTCGTTTTGCGATCGAGAACAAGCTGATGTATAGATCCAAATGTTGTGATGAAAGTAAATTGTATAAAACTCACTCATAACATACTATTATGTTATAAATACTGTATGTTTTAATGATAAAGTAGAGTAAATAAATACAAGAAATAGAGCATTTGAATGCAAGTATATTATAATTTTCAATACTGTACAAAACAGTAAAAGAAAGCATCACCGTGCAATTTTATCAAAGCTTTTCTTTTTTCTTGCATTTATTCACTTTCAATAGAAAACAAATTTCTCTTCTCATTATTTTGAATCTTATTATTTTTTTTTTTTAATATAGCCACAAAAAAAAAAAAAAAAAGAAAGGAACAACATTTTTTACTGTCGATTTTGATAAAAAAGAAAACTGAAGGTTTGACTTCCAATTCCAAAGAATCTAATTTTATTGCTCACAGGAAAGTATTTTACCTGTTCGCGAGCTTCATTCCTGTACCAGATTTTTCTTTATTTGAAATTTCTAAGTAATTTGATTGAAAAGTGGGGGTTCTATAAGAAAGGTTGACTGTAGCTTCCCTATAATATTTCATTTTTGAAAAAGTGATTTAATAGAAATTGTGAAACCAAGCTTTTTAAGATAAGAAATTCTAAGATTTTAGGAGAATCTTAAGAGAGGTTTGTAAGGCTATACATTCGGGTTTTGTTAACTTCTTAAATGAATTGCCATTATTACATGGTAATTAATTTTTTTTTTTTTTTGCATTACAGGTCTGAAATACGAAATTACATCGTTTGGCGGAAATTGGGAATCGAGACTTTCACAATTATTATACCAGTGAAATATTTTATTCTTAGGGAAAGTAAAATCTTTTCTTAGTTTAATGTGTGTGGAAGTTTGTTGAAATTATCCGCGCTCTTCGTGTTCGAGTTGTTTTAACTTTGAAACGAGAAGTGATCTACGTGTTGTAGATTGAAACTTTTTTGTACGGTATTAGTAACTGATAATGATTTAATTTGTGCAGGTTGCTCAGGAACTGAGTGGACGTTTTTTATTCTCATTTTTAGATGAACGAAGTGCAATAATAGTTTTTTTTTTTTTGTTATTGTTATTGTTGTTTTTAAGCTGTCGATTGAGTCATTCTGGATACGTTTTGGAATGTTTTAAGATTTTCCACTTCTGTGCAAAATTTAATATACTTTTAAGGTTTCTTAAACTTTTAATTTATAGAAACTGTATTACGACCTATGTCGAAACAAAACTGGTTATCTTCGAGCACTTCAAAAGTGTTACTTTTGTGGGCTAAGAGGTTCTTTTTAATTATTATAAAGGTTATCATTAATGTGTCGCTCGTAAACTAAATTGACGTAGGTGCCTCCTTTTACGAAAATGTTATCACTAGATGTAGCCTAAATGATTAAAAATGTTTTTTTTTTTTATTGTTTGAATTGCGGCATTTATTTATTTTTAAATATTCCGATTCTTTTTGGCAATTAATTGTAACATTTTCGTATTAAAAACCTACCTTGATTGCGATTTATTTAGGCTATACGGTTCTGTATAATAAAATTTAAAATCAACGATCAAAATTTGCCTAAATCTAGATTTGCGCGAGTGATTTAGTTAATATTATTAATTTTTATTTAGACTTTTGAAGAAAACTAATATTATTGTTTCAAAATTAAATTTCAATTTCAATTTTCAAATCAATTATGAAGCTAGCAGTTTACAGATTTTCAAATGAGGAGCGCTGCAACAGTTGCATGCATCTACTACTAGATGGCGCTAGACGTGACGAAGCGGGAAAAGCGGTTGCGCGATTTATTTTTTGGATAATTCAAACTTTTCGACGGTAACGGTGCCTTAATTAATAATTATAATTAATTAATGAATCTGAATAAAGGTTTTATTTTTATTTATTTCAGGGAAACAAAAGGTATTACAACGAGGATTTTTGGTGAAGTGAGTGAATTGTAGACAGTCAGTGATCGCGGAATTACTGCTTTTGGAATTTGCAGCTTGGTATAATTATATATTATGCACAAAAATATTTTCTGACATCAATGATTCAATGAATTAATAATACTTTTAGTCTTTATTTGTTAAAAGTGTGTATGAAATTTTTTTTTAGAGATAAAAATGGCGTTAATTTTTCCTCCTATAACATCACCTTTAAGTCGTCGCGCAAAAGTTATTCCGTCTGGTGTTTTCAGACGTGTAGCTGGGAATATTGAAGCACCGGACGTTTATTTGATTACAAAAAAGCATGTAAATAGAGAAAAAAAAAAAAAATGGAAATGTGCATGTGCTAAACTTAACTTTTAATGTCATTATAATATTCCATAGATAACCTTTGGGAACCTACCAATTCGCGATGTGATCTTCGAGTGGAATGACCGTAAGAAGTTGAGCGTCTACATTAGGAAAAGCTTTGATACCGATGCGTGGAAAATTACGAATGACGTAAATATTATTCTTAATAATAGAAAAATTTTACATATTGTTATTATTATTATTACACCCTGCAGACGGTTTGGTTCTATTGCTCGCTTTGTATCGTACAAATATATTATATTGTAGGGCTATTTATTGTGGATCAGAAAGACTGATCATAATTATCTACACTGCCAAGCGATTAACAGAACCTATAGAAGGCAACGTTAGAAACACAAACAGTTCCTTTAAGGTCAATCAAGCCTGGCAAGTACTAGTGGGATGGTACGTGACACTCTTATTTAAACTACTTCTGAGTGCGGGAGCACATAAAATTTTATACAATTGGATGACATTTTTGCTGCTCTCGAGGATAGCTGTATAGCCGACACTCTTCACTCAATCCCTACTACGGTAGCCTGAGTTAGATCGGTCAGGAAATGCAAAGACAGTAAAAGCCAAACACGCGACTCTAATCGACAATACACAGTAAAATTCAATAATAGTATGACTAATATTGTCTGCATGTTGTAGCCTAATAATCTTTTGTTGCTATCTATGCTGGAATCATGCTATTTTCATGTCATTTTTTTTTTTTAAAGAATGCTGATCAACTTTTTGTGAACGAGAAGTTATTGAAGAAAGGAGAGGCTACGGATTTAATGTCCGGCCAACAAATTCAATTCAGAGCGATGGAAGAATTATTACATTTGACTTATTCGTTTCATATTTTTTCCGAGAATGATCCCATAATACCCTCTGACGTCAAAGTAGATCGTTTAATTTTTTTTTTAAAGTTATACTTTTTAACTGAGGAGTAACTGCGAAAGGAAATGACGAAAATGACGAAATTTGACGCG
>JAQGAZ010003104.1:0-13365 GCA_034692225.1 Polydesmus complanatus
TGTTTAGTACAAATGTGGAAAAAATCATTCGATTTGGTTGAGAAATAAATATTTTATGGGCAATTTTGTGAGGTTCCTTTTTATCGTACTCACCCTGTATATATTTTATTTATTATCAGTCATAAAATTAACGTGCTTTGAGATATTTACGTAGGCTACATGTTGCTGCGTTTATGTTATACTGACACTGGTTACTGTATTCAACAAATAGTGTCACTTTTGAATTGAACCCTCTCCACAATATTATTTGCTCCATTTATTATCCCCCTTAAAAGATAATTTTTAACCTCATTTGTTGCTAAAACCAAATGGTTTTAATATACAGTATTAATAATTAATATGTAGACTTGCACTTTACAGGAGTGCTGAAGATCTAAGACGGGCATAGGAAAGCAAGAAAGGGGGGGGGGGTCTCAACAAAAGATGAAATAATACAAAAAAAAACCCAGTGTGCTAGAAAAGAATTTTTATTCTGCTTGTCCGTGACAAATTAACTTAATTTAATGCCATATAAAAAACTGGAAGAGTAAAAAAAAAACACTAATAACCATAATACAACTATCTCTACATTAATTTTATAATTAAACGAAGTTTGATTCATTTCCAACTGGGTTTTTACAATATTAAGCACATTTTCATTGAAGATATTGAAAAAACTTCGGAGAAAAACTTCTTCCAAACACGCAGCTTCTCTTCTCTTGATCTTTCTAATTAACCAGAAGTTAAAAATTAGAAAAATAGCAAAGTAATATGAAAAAAGTACGCTGATAATGGTATAAATTTTCTACATTTACATTTTTATATCATTTTTTGATGCAACATTCCAGGTGGAATGTTGGCTAACCAAGTCTGCAATCAATAATTGAGTAATAATGATTGCAGAGTTGGGTCACCGGGTTAAAGCCTTTGAAACTTATTAGGCAACTTTCTAACAGCTGGTTCCTATCCACCTGAAATGTCGCATCAAAATAAAAATGTAATAGAAAAATTACACTATTATCAGCATACTTTTTTCATATTACTTTGTTGAAAGCTTTGTATCATTTTTATTACATAGAGATGTCAATATTACAGCAACAAAGCACAATAATTATTTTGCAATGTTACTGAAAAAGTTTTATTAAGTTTAGTCCTTTTTCTGGATTGATTTTAATATTGTCTTTCAATATACGATATCTATTATATATTTTTATGTGGAGTTTACTACTACTATTTTCCTGATAACTTTAGCAATGTTTATTTATAGACCTTGATGTTTTTAAGTCGGGTTTAGTATAATTTAGAAGGTTATTTTTAGAATAAGTAAAATTAAGTTTATGTTGAAGTGGAGTTTAGTGGGATTGGGATTTGAATGAGTTTAATATCATTTAAAATTGTTTATCTATACAGTTTAAAAACATTTTTATACTGTATAAAAATTTGAACAGTTTTTTTGTTATGTTTATGCTATTCATCAGTTCAATTCAGTGTAATTTCGATTGTTTGCTTAGTGTTGCTTGTCCTTGGAATTTATTGTTGTTTTTATGCAGAATTTCTATTTGATAAAGTGGAATTTAATGCCATTTTTATCATTTGTTTGGTTTAAAGTTTTCTCTAGTCTACTGTCTACAGATGTTATTAAATGCAGTTCTCTGCTGTTTCATGGTGATTTTAGATTTGTTTATACAGAAAGATTAGTGTTTCTTATCTAAAGAGCTTCGAATTGTTTATAAGTGAAGATTAAAGTTTATTTAATGTGAAATACTGTACAGTAAAGTATTAATAATGTTGAATTAAAAATTGCAAACATCAGGAAACCTAGAAGCCATATTTGTTTCAATTTTCCAAGAACTCTTAAATAAACACATCTACTGGTAGTAAAAATAATAATAAAGTTATAGGTGCAGCATGGCCACCATACTCTACCAGAAGTCGAACGAATCATACTGGCACTACTAATCGATGTAGTAGATATTTTGTTTAATTTATGTTTTAAAATTATTCAAATTTTTTTAAAAAAATTTCATTTAAAAATATAAAACTTTGAATGCCCGTAATGCTTTAAAATTAATGCAACTGAGCGCATTGAATGGCAATATAGAATCAAATGAGACATGTACACAAGTTCAACAAAAGTTCAGAATTAATTTCAAATGAGTTACATATCGAATGTCTGTAGCATTGTTGGTAATTAGGCCTACATTATTTTTGAAGAGTTGTTACATTTTTGTTTCATGTAAGATATTGTTATCACAGGTTATTACTGCTAAATGAGAGTGAATTATTGAATTTTTTTAGTACCGGGTATTTATTGTGTTAATTAAGAAATTATTTTTTTTTTTTACCCAAAAAAAACTTTTGAATTTCTTTGTAAAATGACACAATTATAAATTTTTTAAGTTTTTAGGTTTGAAAAATTTGCTAAATTTTGTTTACAAAATGTCTCCCTTTGGCCTCAACACGCGCGGCAAGACGAGTTCGCCACTTGCTATTCTGTCCTCTTCAGTGAAAGCCATTTTATTAATAATTACGTCATTCTGACGTTAATTTTTACTTCGAACAGGTTTTAAAAAGTGTAAAATAGTTACTAATATAGTTTAGATTAAAATAGTTTTAGTGTTAGTGCCATTTAATGTGTTTTATTAGTTAACGCAGCCTGAACGTTTTATTTAACACGTGCGGTATTGAACGTTTTTTTTTGTGACCACAGTGTATATTGCACATCTGTATCTTTGAAGGTTTAAGGGAGAGCAGCCTACAAATCACGTGTTTATACCACCTATTTATACCGTAAACTTCTGGCCAGGGATTACCTTATACCGTGTAATTATTTATTACAGTGAAACTATTACGTAAATAATGATAATTTATTAAATCTTTAAATTAGTTGTAACGTACCGTTTTGTCCTGGGAATTCCTACGGAGGTCCTCTGTGGAGGCCTTTGGTCCCGGAGGTCCACTGGTAGACGAAACTGTATGCTGAGATGAGTTGACTCGAATATGGTTAACACCAAGCGCACACGAAACTAACGATTGTGACCCTCCTCTGCTTGAGAAGTAGGGCATGTGGTGACGTGTGGTGGTCCTCTGAGTGACGTAGTGAGGTTGTCCTTTGGGTGACGTTGGCTCTGATCTCCTCACACCCCCCCCCCCTCTGGAAGCTCCGGAACGGTGCAAAAAAGAATGAGGAGTGAGGACCACGGTGCGTGAAAAGGTGTTTGTTTTACCTTTTTCGGCTGTGCTTGCTTTTCTTTGGAGGTTCCCCTGTAGAGGACCTCTCTCAGTTGCCTGGTGGACTTCGACCGCGCTGATTTCTCGATGGAGAGGAAGGAGGTGTGAGCCAAAAGGTGCGTGGTGGCAGCATGTTGGCCCCGAGGACTTCCATCGTGTACCAGTCTGCAGCTTTGAGACGTTTTCCAGCTTCGATGAATCTTTCAACGTCCTTCTTACTGTTGTTGACCAGTAAGGTATTGATATTCCGCTGGCCTCGTGCTGCTGGTACAGTCTCACATAAGAAAGTTAAGCGTTGTTCTTGCGTCAAGAGGATATCCATTCGTAGTACCCGGGGTTCTTCGCTTTTGTAAGGATTTGGCGGCGCTCTATTGATGGGGGCCGGACGATTTTCCTTGGAGAACCTCCATGGTGCTTTGGAGGTATGATAATGTAGCGTGGTTCCTCTTAATAAGAGGCTGCCTGAGGTTTTTCCTGCGTTGATTGACGTCTTTTCTTAATTGATCTCTTGGCAGGTTGATTTTCGGTTGCAGGTGCTTCTGCTGATGTTGAAGGCCCACTGGTGACTGGTTTGAACGGTGAGCTCGGCATTCGCAAATAATCTTTAGGAAGATAGGAGCGGAGGTCCTCTCCCGTGACTGGAGGTTTTCCTTTGGATACCCGGCATTTGATGAATGCGTTATGGATCACTGACCTAGACAGTCCTTTTCTGAGTTTCTGGCCCTCTGCATACCAGAACGGAGTTACTGAATCCTTCTCTGCCTGAGTGGTTCCCCTTTCTCATGAATGGAATGGTCGTGAGGTAGTAGTAGAGGACTCCTGTGGCAGTGCTGTAGCCAAGGTGAGGTCATCTGTGCTTATTGGAGGTCTTCCATTATCGAGGTCCTCTGTCCCTTCATCAATGATGAGGTGGTCCTCTTTGTCGGAGGTCTCTGGGCTAGATGGTGTCTTAAAAGAATCATTATTGTTCTCACTGTCTGGAGAATTGATTGGTGACTGGTTTGGTGGATCCGTGGTGAGGGATGCCAGGATTGCTTTTGTAGGCGTGGTGGCTTGGTCTGAGAAGATCGCTAGGTTGTGTATTTCCTCAGATGTGAGTGTCCTGTTGGGGTCATGGAGGTTCTCCAATGATCCTGCAAGTGGCTGGTGGACCTCTGGTGTTCCAGTGTCCTTTGTCTTTTCCACTAACATTGCCTTTATTTCTGCAATTTCCTTTTTGTTGGCATCATCCCTTATCTGCAGGTCTTTCAGCTGCCAGATGATCTTGTCGAATAAGTTTTTGGAAGCAAAAGCAAGGTCTGCTGATTCAATCATTTTGGGAAGCCTAAATTTGTTAAAATCAGAGTTGGTGAGTAGGGGAGTATGTAGAGGACCTCTGCATGTAGTGCTGTAGTTTGAGGTTTCCTTTGTCTCACACGTTAAGCCTACTACCACATGGTTTTTGCACACACTGATTTTTTGTAAATTTTGAAAAGTACCTTTATCAATTATGAATCAAGGTGAATTTCTTTGTATAAACACAAATCCTTTGTAGCAGAACTGATGTATCTGGTGAACTTTAAAATTTGAAGCTTGTGGAAAGTTTGGTGAAGCAAAACAAATTTCAAACAATGCCGCTAGTGTGAAGAGAGTCACAAGGAAGTGTATCACATACACTTCGTGTTTTTGCTGTTGAGCACTGGCGCACCCTGGTGAGTTTTTCCTTGGAGGTTTCAGTTTTCATGGGACAGGTGGCGTGTCTGAGCTTCATGCGGGAATTTTGAATACCAATTTTGAATGATTTTTCTCGGCAGGGCTTTTCCTCTTTATAACACGCATTCATGTACCGTGCAGGTGTTTTCTTTGGTCTTCCAGGTCTTTTCTTTACCATATCCAGTGCTGTTTGGAGGACCTCTGGGGTGGTTGTCTCTGCTTCTACCATCTTTTCTGGAGGTTCTCGCTCAGGTGTTAGCAATTCATTGGTGGTCCTCTGCTTGAATGGGGTGAGGTCCGTGACATGATATCGTCCAAGTGTGCGGTAGGACTTCATGTTTTGTAAAATGAGGGTGGATGGCAAGAGGATCTCTGCAACTCGATGAGGTCCATCTCGTTTTGGTGCAAGTTTTGCCGTGAATGAGTTCTCGGCTTTTGATAATGGATGTGTGTTGAGTAGAACGAGGTCCCCCAGTTGATAGGATGGAGATTCTCATCTGCTTTCATTGTAGATTTCAGTTTGTTTTTCTTTTGCTTTCTCCAATGCAACACGGCTATTCTTCAAAGCAGATTGAAACTTCTCATACCAAGTAGTAAGTGTGTTAGGCATGCCCAAAACTTTGACTGGAGTTACATCGTAGGTGACTGCCGCGACGTCTCGCATATTTCGGCCGAACATTTGGTATGCTGGTGTCATTCCTGTGCTTGAGTTTACTGCGTTGTTGAGGGCAAACACTGTGGCTGGTATTCTGGATTCTAGAAAAATGACGAAAGATCTTGCGGGATGCATTCATGGAATTAAAAAGTATTCCTAAATACTTCATTTTATGTTGAGGGGTGGTTTTTTTACATTTATTTTTTTTGGATTTAGTGTTAAAGAAGGCATGTATTTATACACCATAGACTTTTTAAAAGCGATAGCTGAAAATTTAGAAAAGAAAATGACCACAAAGTAAAACTAGCTGACCTATTTTAATCTGCGGAGAACTGTCCATTTAATCCTGACAAACCGGTTATTTACATTATTTACTTGCAAATTTACATTATTCTTGGACTTTATGTTCACTTCTTCCTAAAAAGTCAATAATAAAAAAACAATATGAAATAGTTTAAAATGATTTACAAATATATAACTTACCTATCCATGCATTGTTCAACAGCTCAGTCAAACAGGTCGATCAATCTTAGCTCGCGCTCATCCGCCAGCTTTATTGAACGGGCCTCTCTCTCATCAGCACGTTTGTTGTCTCGTTCTTCGCGCTGGTCTTCTCTTTTGTTATCTCGCTCTTCACGAGCATCCTCGTGGCGGTATCCTAGCCATGTCGTCCACAGCAACACCCCCGATCCCACTGACTTCCAAAAGTATCTTTCCAACTTGCTCTCTTCTTTTGGCAGTCCTTGGGGGGGAAGTGGATGAACCTCTCGCTCATTCACCCGTATGGGCCTCGCAACGCCTCGAGCGATGATTTGGTTTATCAGGATACGAAACATCTGAGTAAAAAAAAAAAATTTACACAGCTCACCTTAATAAATTGTATATGAATTGTTTTATTATTAAATAAAAGAAAAAAAAACTTACCTTTCTTCAAAAACCAAAAATCAAAAAATATAGCACTGCCGCAGGTGATGCAATATCACAAGATCTGAAAAAGGTGTAATTCAAAAATAATATAAAGAACTTAAGACAAAGTCTATTTAAATGAAATTTCCCAAGTTTAATTTATATATATATGTATATTTTTTATATAGCAACATTTAAATGTGCTTTATTTATTTTTTTTTATGCTGTTTTTTGGTTTGTTTTTCTATTATTTTCGTCTTTTTTTGAAAAAGACAACATGTTTTAATTAAAATATATGGTGAATTAGGTCTCATGGGTGCCTAATTCAACCACTTTCATTCATAAACTTTTAATTTAAGTTTAAAAAATCGCCGAGCGCAATCTCGGATCTGTTGGCTGCGATGGGCGAGTCAGTGGCCGTCAAGATGACGGCCGCGACTGTCGCTCGTCGCGACCTACAATGCCATGATCGACGGCACACCTCATTCTCATTAGTAGGGAATTAGCAACCCTTTGGCAGTTTAGTTTTGAGTGGTGGCGGGTTTTGTTAACAATCGAAAACAAACCCAGCAACAAATAAATAAAAGAAGGAAATAAAATTTACCTTTAAATATGAATAATCCTCAACACAAGATTTTAGCTCTGACACCCTTAACTATACTAAGTACTCGTAAACACTGACCCACACCAAATCCCCCACCCACCCACAAACAGTGATCTACGGTTCCTATAGCAGTAATGTGTTACAGTTTCATTAAAAAAAGTTTATTTTTTGTCTTTATTTTCTTAAATATGTCGACATTATTTCAATATAATTATTTACATTAAATATATAAAATTTTTATTTTCTTACAAATACTTTATTTATAAACCTATATCCTACATAATAACTGTTAGGTCTTTTTTTATATTAAATGTGGAAAAAGTATATTTTTAAATGAATTAAATTAAATTTTATTTTTTTTTTTTTGGTGGAATTTGTTTACTATATTTTATGACATTTTTTTAACAATTGAATGAATTTTTGATTTTTATTTGTTTACAGGTACTTTAATTTTTTCTAAATGTTCATAAATGGGAATAAAGTTTCAAATTTTCGGTGCCCCCCTGTTAATATTATGTTCAAACAAATTGACTCCCCACACCAAAAAAGTACAAATATTTAAGCATACAGTAGTTACATAATTATAACCGAAAAAAATAAAAAAAAATTTTTAATTTATTACTGTTTCCTAATTTATTTCTCGTGCGCTAAACATAACTCGTACTCCGTATTACATAAAATGTTCGCGCATTTCATCTAACCTAATATACAGTGTAAAAACGAGCGGTGCGGTACATATGGTAACAAACATTAGGTTTATTATTAAAATCAGAGAAAACCTAACACCAACCAAATTAAATCTTTGATTAAATGTAATCCAAAATATAATAAAACCACTGAATATTACACACAGAAAAAGTTAATTAAAAAACCTTAATGGAAATTAATTTTTATAATTATTTTTTATTTTTGGAGAAACGAATAATATTATTTATCAGATGTTCATGGATTGAGTAAATTCAATTTGAATTATTTTTATTAAATGCGAAATCTGAAATGGTTTTTGTTAAAACCAAAATAATTTAATTTCATTTCATCGTTTGTGCATTTGACGAAATATTTTAATTGAAGAGGCATTATTTTGCAATACCCACTCATAGATAAGACAAATATTTATTACTAATAAGGATAATTTATTGTTAAAATATGAGGCATATTCGTACGCTTTTTCACTCCCACTGCATAACGATCCGCCGCCACCTTTCGTCAATCAAATTTTTTTTCTTCAATTTTTCCAATTTTATTTTTCAATTTTTTATTTCATTTATTCTATAACTTATTTTTTAATTAATTTTTTCATTTTTTATTTCATTTATTTTTCATTTTTTTGTTCAAATTTTTTTATTTCAATTTTTTTTTTTAAACTTGTTTCATCAATTTTCTTAACATTTATTTAAGATTTATGTACGGTATCAATTTATTTCCCTAATTTTTTGGTCAATTTATTTATGAACATTGGAAAACAAATTATCGGCGGCAGATTGTTGTGCAAGGGGTGTCATTTTCGCTGTCGTTTATAATTGTTTTTTTTTTTTTTGCTTATAATTGTCAGTTTATTTTATTGTGTTCTGTTCTGTAAAAATGAAGGTGTGCACTCCGATAGATGAGGGTGTGCACTCTGATAGATGAGGGTGTGCACTCCGATAAATGAAGGTGTGCACTCCAATAGATAAGGGTGTGCACTCGAATATTTAAGGGTGTGAACTCCAATATTTGAGGGTGTGAACTCCGATAGTCGCGGGTGTGCACTCCGATAGATAAGGATGTGCACTCCAATATTTGAGGGTGTGAACTCCGATAGTCGCTGGTGTGCACTCCGACATGCGAGTGTGTGCACTCCGCAGTCGCGGGTGTGCACTCCGATAGATAAGGGTGTGCACTCCAATATTTGAGGGTGTGAACTCCGATAGTCGCGGGTGTGCACTCCGACATGCGAGTGTGTGCACTCCGACAGTCGCAGGTGTGCACTCCGACAGTCGCGGGTGTGCACTCCGACAGTCGAGGATGTGCACTCCAATCTAGGCCCTCCCTCCCATCCCCTCATGAAAAAAAGAAACAAACATGTTAATTTTATTTTTTGTTGAAAAAGACCACAATTATTGTTTGCTTATTGTGGTAGTTACAAGCACATAGTATAAGAGGGACAGAAATAAATATTTCTTCCCCCCACCCGCCATAATAAATGTTAATTGTAATTAATAATACAATTCCGAGCTTGAGAGCTCATGAGCTCAACAGCTCCTGATCTTAAAATACGGTGAATACGGCACATAAATTTCAATGTCTTAATTACTGTAGACTTTTAGAAAAAATCGGAGTTCATCTAATTTGAGTACATCTAATCTTTAAAATGTTTTGCTATAACATATTCATGTTGTTAATATGGAAAACGAGAAGATAGGTTCATATATTTTGTGTACAGATGTTAAGTTTTTTTTTTATTTTATTTTAAAGCTGTCCCCGTGGGAGAAATGAGTTTTACAGACTTTTGTTATGATCATGTTGTTAATAATTTAATGCATTGCTTAAAGATGGCGATTTGGGTGTCTACGGTAATGTCATTGATGCTTTTATTAAGCAGAAACATAGATTAATTTGGGAACGAAGACATCCAAAAAATCAGAAAGAGGAAATTACTCCAGATTGAAATCTAATAGTACACTGTAAATTAACGAAGTACATGTATATTATTGTAGTGTCACTTGTTTATAATTATTGAAGCTTAGCGGTATTTAGACTAATAAAACATTATTTCATTAATCTTTCAAATTGAGTTTATTTAGAATTTACATTCTATGCAAATTAATTTGCATTTCTATAAAAAATGTGCGTAGTCAATGTTGCAATTAAGCGGAAAGTTTCTTCAAACGCAATTTTTTTTTTTTTTTACTTAAACATTTTTTTTTTTTTTTTTGAATGATGAATATTTTTTTTTTAAAAAAATTAAACACAGGTCGGTGTACTCGTAACATTCCTCGACTTGTTAATTTTTGCTTGATTCAAGCAAGTGACATTAATTTGAACGTGCAGATATTAAATCAGAATTATTTTTTATAACCAAAAAAAAAAAATAGAAAAAAATTTTTCGACAAGCATGAAATTAAACGCACATTACTCATCTATCGTTTTTGTGTTTCACTGCCTCGAATAATTATTATTTTATTATTGCTCTATATAAAGCCAATTTTATAATAATAAACCAAGACTAAACATGTATTTAAGGAAAAAAAAAAGCGGGTTTGAAAGAGTCCAAACTATTAATGGGCACCGTATTTATTTTTTTTTTATTTAATTTTGTTGTTTAATTGTTGTAACTTAATTGTTTTGGATTTAATTTGATTTAATTTAATTGTTTCGGATCTTGTTTTATAATTTAGATTTGTTAATTTTGCAAATTTCAGCTTGGATAGGTTTTGTTTAACTTTATAAATGATAGTAAAAGTTACCTAGAAACACTTGCAAAGGGGAAAATGCAGAGTGATTTCTTAGAAGTGAGTTTGACTATAATACATCAAAGAGATAGGGGAGAAGAATGTGTAAGATGATACGGATAGCATGTGCGTGTTCCTTTTTTCGCTTAAATTTTTCTTTTTCAAAACCGGTACCTTCTCTGTATGTATTTGAACTATTTTAGCAAAGGTTAATTGTTAAAAAAAAAAATATCCATTTATTATGCTTATTATTTTTTTTTATTATTGTCAATAATCATATGTATAAACTCAGACTATTAAATTTTGTGGTTTAATTTTCAACATAAATAAAGCATTATTTCATTTTTTACTTTAAAATTAAAAATGCCATTAATAAATTAAAAAATTTTAATCATAACTGTTAAACATTAAATGTGCGCGCATTTTATATTGCGTAATATACCGTGTAAAAACGAGCGGTAGACAATGGTAACAAACATTTAGTTTAATAATACAGACTGAAAAAAAAATATATAAACAAAATGGAAATTAATTTTTATTATTATTTTTTTATTTGGAGAAACGAATAAAATAATTTATCATATGTTCATGGATTGAGTAAATTCTGTTTGAGTTACTTTAATTGCATTTGCATTAAAATAAAAATACAAAACGTTCGTTTTACTGACACGTGTAGATATAAATCTCAACTGGTTTTTGTTAAAACACATAAATAATTAAATTTCATTTCATCTATCATTTGTGCGTTTGACGAAATATTTTAATGGAAGAGGCATTATTTGGCAATACACACGATACTGGACGTTCTAATGGGGAACATAAATTATTTCTTTATTACTGTAGACTTGTAGAATAAATTAATAGTTAGTCATAAAACTACAGAAGAACATAATAATAATGATGCATCGAATACAATCCTAGCCGTTTTTTTTTTTTCTTTTGAGAAACGCCGTATTTTGCGTTTTACTTACATTACAGTCCGCAAAAATAAACATATTTGCGACCTGTACGGTGAGCACTGTGATCGCTTGAGTAAAGTATCATAATTATTTATAAACTCAGACTATTTATTTTATCATTTTTAACATTTACAAAAAAATAAAACAGATAAATAAAGCATTATTTCCGTTTAACTCTTGTAATTAAAAATGTTAATAGTTTTTTTAACCTGTAATTTTAATACATTAAATAGTTTTAATTTTGTTCGGTTATGTATGCTACCTAAAGTTTGACAATTAATTTTTTCAAAATGTTAATTTGGTCACAAAGTTAACAATTAAAAAGCTAAAATAAATTACAATGTTAAAATAAATGCATAAAAAAATTTTAATGAATTGAACAAAAACATTAGATGCAAACAAAAAAATCTTTATTGAGTATCTATAATTCAACGAGGTCGGTGATCACACTTAGAATGCTAGCAAACTCGCTCCTATTGCACGACCCTTTGCAGACCCTGCTGCACCGATCTACAAGATAATAAGAGACATATGATGCCAGTAGCAACTAATGCCATGCCATGAATCCGTTTAAAATATCTCCGCCTACATTAAAAAAACGGTAAGCCAAGAAACATTTCTTTACAATTGTGTTTAATTCAAATACTAACCTGGCAAATTATTTTTAACTTTAGAATGCAGTTCCCCTAACTCAAACAAACGTGGAGAGAGATCGGCAACGTTAAAAACAGCATTTTCTATCAAAATATAAACTGTATTAGTCAACAAATGACGGAGGAGTAAAGGGTACCAACCTGCTGCCTTCGAAAACAATTCATTGGCTAGGGTTTGATAACATTTTTGAATTTCTTGAGTATCAAACAAAATTTCAAGTTCAGGTGAACAGCTCATTTTAAATGAAGAGTGTTTAACCGTGACTTAAAAATTTTGCACCAAAATAAATGTTTTATACACTCGCCACAGCTCCATATCCTGCTGCCATGCACACATGTATGTAAACGTTGTTCTTTTAATTTTTACCCTTTGAGTCACCAGGGAATTTCTGAAAGGAAGTATTAAACATCGCGTTAGAAAAAAAAAACCTTTTCATTAAAGATAGAGAGCCGCTTTACACATGTCCGACAACCACGTACCGGTTCCATTGTATGTTAAATTAGTCCCATGTGACTTGAGTGTGTTCTGAGCAAAAATAGTAATTGGCGGTGCTTCCAAAAACATTTCCTACACCAAAACAAAAGAATTTTATAAATTAACTGCAAAAACTAAAGGCTTTTGAAAGTGTTAGAATTATTGTTGTGGCTTAGTTACTTAAACTGTGACCTTAATTTGATTCTATGGGAAGTGCTTTCACCCATTTCACCGCATACGTGTCAAAACTGTGTCTGGGAATTTAGGCAAACTCTTTGTGAGGAACCGCACCTGCAAACACAATCTGGTTCTAATTTTTTTAGTGTTAACACATAATTAGTTGATTAAATACCAAAAGCCAGTCCTACGTGTGTAATAACCGTGTATCCGCAATAAATAAAAAGCAAAAAAAAAAAAATTTACTAAAAACTACAAGATCGAATGAAAAACATGTAAAGGAAGAATTTTGCAAAATTATTGATTATTAGCTACTACTAAGTAGTAGGTCTAATGTCGTAATATTTAACATTTTGCAAAAAATTGAAAATAAATAAAATATCGATTTGCTTTAAAAATAAGTTAGCAGCACAAATTTTATTTCACATAATATAACAGTCAATATAGATCTTAAAACGTTAAGAGGTTATTTTTCCTTTATAGAATTTATAAATGAAAATAAAAAAGTATGATCTTATTCATACCCTGAATAATTTTGTTTAAAAATTACAGTAAAAGTCAGATGGCACAATATTGTATATTGCGGTTATAAGTCTCAAATAT
>JAQGAZ010003105.1:0-13361 GCA_034692225.1 Polydesmus complanatus
CCACAAACACACAAACCCAGAAACCCACAAACCCACAAAGAAACAAATACCGGGCTAGCGCTTTATATATATAGATATTTAAAAATCAAACAATCGCTTTATACAAAATGCATATTATACATTGATAACACATAAAATACAACACAAAAAAATAATAAAAAAAAAGACATATATAAAAATTTTAATAAATAATAATTAAATCGATCAAAAAATAATTTTGCAGGCAAAATTTTAGTTAATTATGCATAATAATAATTACTATAGGATTCGGCATACATTTTATCACTTAAGCCAATACATGTACAGTACATCAATGCATCAATCATACAACTATTTTAATCAGTGTTGCCAGATTTTGCGCCTTTTATCAATCGAATTTTTTTTTTAATAAGAAATTTTAATTAATTTTTCGGTTATTTGTTTTGTTTTGTAGTAATTTCCAAAACTCGCAATTTGCATTTTCCAAGTATTCTAAATTTTATTCCATCAAAATTTCACGTAACTTACAGTGTAAAATTAATGTATAAGGTTACGGTACAAGTTGTAGTAAGTGTGTACGTATAATAGTGCGTGCATTAGTTTGTTTGAAGGATACTACTACTGAAATCTCCAGTACACGCATACACATGCAGTGAATCCTCTGCACTCAGACCATCTGTTTGGATGGTCTGATTACAAAATTACCGATTAGTCACCGATTAAAAAATGATTTTTTATAATATGGGAATAGTCTTCAAATAACCGGGGTTTTTTTTTTGAATGAAAAAAATTATTATTTTTCTGCTATTAAAATTTAAATTTGTTGCTAGACATTTTTTTTTGACTAGAATTCTATTACCGTAGAATAAATAATTGTAATGGCGTATTAGAAGTGTATCTATTGAAGCACACTCCAATACAACTCACTACATCATCATCTCTCACTGCGCAATCACACTGCGCACCATCTCACTCGCTCTTCAAATAGAGACCTCTATTGAAAATGGGGCTTAAAATGGTCTTGTAGTAGAGGTGGTCCACTATTAGAGGTGTATCTATGGAAGCACACTCCAATACAACTCACTGCATCATCATCTCTCACTGCGCAATGCTACTGCGCACCATCTCACTGCTCTTCAAATAGAGATCTCTAGGGTGACCAACGAGGTTCAACCAAAAGAAAAAAAAAAAAAATTTTTTTTAAATTTTTGTGTAAAAAAATTTTTTTTTAAAAAAGTTTTTTCTGAAATTTTTTTTTTTATAAAAACTTTTTTTGAAATTTTTTTTTTTTATAAAAATTTTTTTTGAATTTTTTTTTTTTTAAAAAATTTTTTGAAATTTTTTTTTTTTAAAAAATTTTTTTTTTTTATTGACCTGCATTGAAAATGGGATTTAAAATGAGTATGGTGACGGTCTTGTAGTATAGGTGGTCCACTTTTAGAGGGGCATTAAAATCGGAGGGATGTATTTGAGGTGGTCTCTGAAAACGGGAGGGGGAATCTTCAATGAGTGTTGCGGAGAGGTTTCACTGTACAGTACACGTTTTATTAAAGTGACAAAATGACACAATAAAAATAATATTTCTATTAAAATGTTTTAGAATTATTTTTACGCTAGTTTTTGTTTCTGTCTGATGAATCCAAGTTGCGAGTTTTGAAAATCAGCGCCCTCAAACATTCAATAAATAGGCTACACTGGCAACTCTAATTTCATTGCATAATATTAATCACATAATAATTATACAGAAAATTAAAAACAGTTTAAACAGTTAAATTATTGTGTATTAGGTTTTACTTTTATTATTTTTCTTTTGTTATCGGTGATTTGTTAGCTATGGACGGGAAT
The DNA here is from genome assembly GCA_034692225.1 of Polydesmus complanatus. NCBI lineage: Eukaryota > Metazoa > Arthropoda > Diplopoda > Polydesmida > Polydesmidae > Polydesmus > Polydesmus complanatus. The sequence continues at coordinate 1,825 of JAQGAZ010003105.1, forward strand.
CGCGCGGTTAGTAACAAAAATTACGCACTGCTCACGTCTCACGTTACACGACGACTAATAAAGCAACGAAAGAAAGGTAAACAAGGTAAATGTAAGGAAATAATAATAATTATGTTGAACGAATTTCTTGAAAGCAAGAAAGAATGATGGTGATGTTGACTACCGTGTAACTTAACCTTCCCACGATCACTCACTTTTTACGATCCCAAACAAATTTATTTATTTTCAAAATGTTGTTTTTTTTTTTTTGAGCAAATGGCTAACTATAATAATGCTTTTAAAACTCTTTTTATATTTTTAAATGGCCGAAGTGGTTATTGAGGATTATTGACCAATTTGTTTCATTTTTCGTCTAAATACTAAAAAAAAAAAAAAAAAAAACCAGTCTCCTTCCTGTTTATTTTTTCTCTTTAAATGGGAGAAAAGAAATAACTTATATTTATCAACAAAAAAATTTTTATTCAACTATTTTTAAAGGAATTTTTGGGTAATTTAAAAAAAGAAAAATGTAGTATATATTTTTTAATGGTACCGACATGATCTTAATATTTGTGTAAGATTGTTTTTCGGTTTATTTTTTTTTTTTTTAATAAAAATTTTGAAACCGACTTAAAAATTTGTAATAACGTTTTTTTTTTTTGATGGGAAAATTGCATTTATGCTGATTAGATTATTAAAAAACTTTAATTTAATTTTTTCGGATACGCAGAGAACAAAAACAAAGAATGTCAAAAAATTAACTGTGGGAAACTGTTTTGTGTTCCTCTATTTTAGAACCAAAAATAATTTATATAAAGATGCAAAACAAACGTTTTTATTTATTTATTTATTTTTTCCTCAAGAAAAATAACTACTGTATATAGTAAAAACTCTTTATTAAAGCTTAATTCTTTATTATTACGCGTGTTACAAGTAAGAAAATTTCTGTATTATTATAAGATTATTAAAACTTAATTCACCCAAAAAAAAAAAAACTTTCTTTTGTTTTAATTAAAGAGAAAATTAAACTCAATTAAAAATTTTTTTTTTTTTTTTGCCCATGAAAAATATTGTTTTAAATTTAATAGGTATAAAACTAGTTCTTATCTGTACGCATTTTAAAAAAATAGTGTTAAAAAGTATATTTGTAGGCTATCTACATGGTGTTCGTAAAAAAACTGTACCCAACTGAATTCGTATTAAATTCCTTTTTTTAATCTAAATATTTGAATGACACATGGAAAAACTTTACTTTAAACACTTTTTTTTTAACGTTTAATGATTTATTTCTAATTTAGTTTGGATCCGTTTTTTACGGACACCATGTACAGAGAATAGAAAAAATTGTCCTAATTTAGGTCGCATAATTTGATATCATTTTGCATAATAATTATTTTTATGTATAACTTTCGCCTGCATATTATAATTATATAATATAATATATATTACTGTAATCGCTGTTATTTAATTGTCTATTCACATGTTCGCCGAAATGACCGTTTGGTCGTGTAAGCGCGAGCCAACTGTCCTTCCCATCAGCTGTCTGTCCGAATGCAGATGATGATGATGATGATGGGCCGGAAGGAGCGTGTTAGGCATGCAGGAGGAGGGTTGAGGAGGGTTGCTGTTGGTGGTGGTGGGAAGACGACAAAACCTGGATCTCACCTCCACTTCCGCTTCGTTTTGGCGTTGTTGTTGGACTCGGTACAGCCGCTGTTTCTCTTCAATCTCGCGCATGCGTTGGTTATACATTTCCATTTGCTCCCTTAAAATCGCATCTTCCACCTATCAAAAAAAACAAACAAAACACAAAAATTATTACCTACTAAAAACCATGAAATTTTCACAGTTAAAGTTCGCGTGAATTTACAAGTGTCAAAAGCACTTGAAGAATTTGTGTTTTTCCTCCAGTTATTCCGGTTAACACTTTTTGTTGTTGTTTGTAGAAATGATTTATGTGAGAGTGTTTGATATGATATAAAAGTGAGAAAGTGGGAAAAATATTTTCAAGTGATTAACTTTTGAGAAATGCGATAGTGTAGTAGAAGTATTTTTGGAGTTTTGAAAGTGGTCACGAATAGGCTTTCGCTTTCGCAAAAAGTTTGGATGTTGAGTAAGTGTTGTTGTTAACTCAGCAGTTGGTTGTTTTTCTTCTTCTCTTCTCTTGGAGAGAGAGAGAGAGAATGCATGTTGGTAGCGCAGCTAACGATTCAATCCATAATAATATTACACTAGAACTATGTAAATCTTTTGGCATTCCTATTTGCTCCATGACCTTTCATAAACAATCCAGAGAGAGAGAAAGAGAGAGAAATTAGCCTGAGAAAAAGCGATATATTAAATTAAAAAAAAAGAGATTTGTGTGTGTGTTTTTTGGGGGGGGGGGGGGGGAGGGGGTACCGCTATAGTTGAAGAGAGAATTTCATTTACCTAAGTCTACATATTGCGTTTGATGAACAAGTGAGATAAACGTGCTCGACAGATTCGAATAAAAAAGCGAAAAACACGAAAGCTCAAAATTTTTTTTTTTTTACCTTTTAAAAAAAATAATAAAAAAAAATTTTTTTAAAAAGTTACAGTAAAAATAAATAATAAAAAAAAAAACTACAAAAAAAAAAAAAATGGAGCCGATAGCGTATCAGCATTAACTTCTGAAGAAGTAGGAAATTCCCTGATCAATAAATTATAAATGAAGCGTGATTAATAAGTTTTTGGAAAAATTATTAATACGGTAGCTTACAAACAACTTTCTAAAATTTTTATGTTCTTGTTTTTTTTTTTTTTTTGTTGAGTTTTACGAGTTGTGTCTTGGACGATATCTCGGTACCGTTTGGTTGTTGTGGGCCCACTATTTAAATAATTGTAGTAGAACTTCAATATAAAGACATCTTGGCATTTGAGAGCGCTCGTAGTGGTCAATTTGTACTGTTATAGTCACCGTCGGGTTCCTTCAATACCACGTCTAAAATACTTTACAATACAAACTTGAAATCTCTATTTGGAGACCAACATTAGGACCGATTAAAAGTGGTCTTCAAATAGAACTTTTTTTAATAAGAGAAATTATTATTTTTGTGTTGTTAAAATGTTAATTGTTGTGTCTTTTGACCTTTTGAGTAGAATTGTCTTAGTATAAATTATCTATTAGAGGTGTATCTATTGAAGCACACTCCAATACAACTCACTACATCATCATCCGTCACTGCGCAACGCTACTGCGCACCATCTCACTGCTCTTCAAACAGAGACCTCCATTGATATTAGGACTTAAAATGGTCTCGTAGTAGAGATGGTCCACTATTAGAGGTGCATTTACATGGGAAAATCGGAGGGATGTATTTGAGGTGGTCTCGAAACGGGAATGGTCTTTATTGGGAGGTGGTCTTGCGTCATAGCAGAAATGACGTTACATTCGTGATAACATTATGGTCAAATTCAAGTGTACGGATAAACACGTGTAATTTAAACAGCTTACATCTATAGCCTTAGGAAAAGTGTTTCCTCTAAAATCGCTTCGAGGAAATGTGTTGTCAAGGCCCTTTGGTAATCTTTGACCCTTTGACTTGAGGGTCCGTATTGATAATTATTTTAAGATAATTGAAAGCCAGCTCCTTACCTGCGCTCTTTCTTCGTCGTATTCTAAACAGCCCACACCGTCCAGCCGTTCCAAATCGATCCAACCTCGCCATCGAACGCAAACTCCGTTCATGATAAACGTGGACTTGATATGAACCTGCAAAAAATAAATAAATAAACTTTTAATTAAGAACTAGTTTTGAGATGAAATTAAAGTGCGGTTGTAGATAGATAGATAGATAGATAGATAGATAGTTAGAAGAACGGTTAAGATGAGAAAGAGAGAAAATGAAGAATACAGTAGGTGTCACGCGGTGATAAAAAGTACCGGAAAAGTAATTTAGATTTGTCGGTCTAATCCTCATTTAATAAAAACAGTGAGAAGTCAAGGGGAGGTTGGGGGGGAGGAAAAATAACAACCGATGTTGATGTAAAAAGAAAAAGAGAGATTGCATTATTAAATTTTTTAGAATTTATTGTTGTTGTTTTTTTGTGTGACGTTGATAAACAAATAAGCGAAAATGAAATGTACTCAACCACTATCGGTGCCAATTTAATAAAAATTTGTAAAAATTAATTTGGAACTGATTATTTATTTAGTTAAATCGAGGGGTTTTTTTTTTATTTTTAAATGTTGATTTAATTATTTAATAACTATACACGGTGTCCGTAAAAAAACCGTACCCAACTGAATTAGTATTAAATCCCTTTTAAGAATGTAAATATTTGAATGACACATGGAAAAACTGCCTTTTAATCATTTTTTTAATATTTAATTGTTCTATTCTGTGTTTAAAATATCTACTTCCGGTTCCAACACAAGCATGATACCCAATAATAAAGTTTTTGCACGTGTCATTCAAATATTTACATTGCTAGGGTTTTAATTGCTAATTCAGTTGGGTACGTTTTTTTAAAAACACCGTGCATAATAAAATGAGAGCTTTTTAAAACTAATAACAAAATAATAAAAGATGAATTTGAGACCGATTATTTTGACGTTTAATATCTTTTAAATTTGATGAGTAATGGCTAATAAATATCAAAAAAAAAAAACTTGAAATTTGTTAAATATGTGAGCTAAAATTCCTGAATTGATTGGTGGTGCACCGTGGTGGCGGTGGAAGGTAAAAACCAGTAGTTATTCCGCCACTGGCCAAATTATTGCTATTGGAAGCGTTAAAAAGTTTTTTAAGGCGAAAAGTAGTAAAAATACTAATCGGCAATAATTATTATTATCAGACACCAAGCAGCAGTTATTATTTTTTTTTTGCATTTTTAAAATATTTTAATCAACGAGCGCTTTTTATTACGTCATTTCCATGCGCAGCACTTCACTACTCAGAACAACATGGAGTCTCTATTATTTTCTCTATTCGGGCTATATATATACATATTTTTCATCCTTTTTTTTTTTTTAACTCGAATGTTTTTTTTTTTATCGAAAATAAATTTTTTTAAAGGAGTAAGTGGGGTGTATGTGAGCGCGAGGAAGGAGGAAAGGCATGCGAGCGAAAGTAGACTCGATTTTGTTGTCTACTCACGTACGGACTACCAACGGTTCGCCACCTGAGGTGACGGATAATAAACGGCTTTCCCCATCTCTCCCATAACCCTAACCTTAACCCTTAAAATCTCTCTCTCTCTCCCTCTCTTATTCTTTATTTTTTTATTATAACGACAGCCACTTTGTTTTTATTTACGTTTTGCTGGGGATTTTTTTTTTTTTTTTGGCAGTAGCATGAATCAGGCCGAAAAAATTTTTTAAGCCAATTTATATGAAAATTAAATTAATAAGAGAGAGAGAAAGCGCGATCTACATTTTTATTCAAAGTTAATTTTTTTTTATTTTTATATTTAAAAAAATAAAATAAAAAATAGTTCGCATTTTTTTTTCTGAAAATAAATTTATTGAAATTTATAAAAGTTAAATGATGTAAATAAGTATCCGATAACTAAAATAAACCTGATGAATAATTCATTTAACCGGTTTTTTTTTTAAAATAATAGGTAGCCTACACCAATTTATTATTTTTTAAAAATGTGCTCTATATAAAATCATAATCTTTTGAACTCTTAAAATTATTAGGTATAAGAGAGCGCGCATTAACTACTTAATAAACACAATAATCGCATTGACGCTAGGAGGCATAATATTTACTGAAATAGCCAGAAAACCGTCTGTGTTACGCATTAATAATTGGGCTCTATTATAATCTCTCTGTCTCTTCAAAATTTGAAAAGGAAATAAAACGTGTTTTTCAATTTTTGGCATCAAGACTGCTGTTGTTGTTGTTGTTGTCAACAGCTTGTGCTCGGTTTGTCATCTTTCTCACTTGTCACGTGTCATATTTCAACTTTATATAAAAACCTGGCCGAGTGACGCGGAAACAAAAATGTTGTGACAAATAAAAAAGACAATGAAATTTATTAACTAGAAACGCATTAAAATCAATTGATTAAGACTGATAATGTATTTTTACGTCATATTTTTAATATACACGGTGGTCCTAAAAAAGTATGCCCCAACTCAATTAGTATTAAATTCTTTTAACAATGTAAATATTTTGAATGACACGTGGAAAAACTTTTTTATGGACACCGTGTCTCACAAAATAATAAAAACGATGATGTGCTTTAATTAAGTATAAATTATGATATTAAAAACTAAGTATTTTGTTTTTGTTTATTTCTAGAACTTTTTTGTTTACCGAGAGTTCAAGACTCGAAAATCGTCTCTGTTTGAAGGTAAGACTTTTTTTTTTTAATATTAAGTTACGAGTGGCAAATGTCCTCTCGAAACGTTTTCATTGACCACTCTATAAATTAAGGATAAATTTATCCTGTCTAATTAACCGTATTAGCGGTTGAAGGCGCAGATGATGTGTAAAAAGGTTAAAGAGACTTTTTTTTTTTTTTTTAAAAAGTTGTAATAGTTGAATGTCTCCCGCGCATTCGTCGTCGTTCAGAGTCCGGCTCATAAGTTTAAAAAACGTATTTTTCCAAAATAACAACAATAATACTCTGTCGTTGTTTGTGTTTGGTTGGACGCGCGGGATTTAACTTTTGATTTATATAAAGCTCTGGCTTCTTAAAGCTTCTTTTTTTTTTTTTTTTTTTTTGAAATGACGCTTGTCTCAGCGGTGTCAATTAGATTAATGACTTTTTCTTTCTTCTTGTTTTTTCTATATAGAATATTTTCTCGTGATTAGTTAGCGAGTAATGGCCCGAAACAGCGCCGGGTATAGCGAACGATAAAAGCCGCGAGAGAGAGAGATGAATTTAATAAATTAAAAGGGGGAGACACACGTACAGAGTACAGGGTGGTGGAGGATTGCTTGTTTTTACGTGTAATCCGGTTAACAATTGTTGACGTTTTTAAAACACACCCAAAAAATAAAAAAAAAATTCTATTATTATTTATTGTTTTTGAACAACAGTTTTGTGCGCCTAAGTTTTTCCCAAAGACATATAAATGAGGCAAATCTTTACACTACTTTTTTTTCCCCTCCCCTCCTTTTTTTAAGTACATGTATGTACTTGTGGATGGATGTAAAAAAAGTGTACACTGAATGTTTGGTCCTTATACGCTTGAGCGAACTGATCGATTTCTATACATAGTGTACATGCGAAAAAAGGAAAAAAAAAAAAAGTGCGTCGCGGTTTCTTTTATTTACTTTTTTTTTATGAGCTGAATTAGTATTGAAAAGTAAAGTTTCCGTGATCGGGGCTAATTTGTTTGGGGGCTAAGTGGTTCAATTATTTCGGCAACTTTAATGTTCGATCAGTCGACGCTTTTTCTTCTCTCTCTGCACTTGTTGTAAACACTGCGAAATTTTCCCATGCATAAAATTTTAGTCTTGTAAAAGATGTCGAGTGTGTGACCTCCTCCGCCCCCCGTTCGATGGTCTTCTTCTTCATCTCTTCTTTTTAAGCAGCTCCTTCACTCTACTACTCCTCATAAATTGCGTTACTTGAGCTTTCGAATACTTTACTCTACTCGAAAATATTCTGGTGAAGAGCTGTGCTTAGAAAAGATGGAGACTACGCTCTCTGCGACTATTTAAATGGCTGTATGATGAATTTATTATTAGGGAGAACATTTTTCTCTTTCAAAAGGGAAATAATAAAAAGACATTTAAATAATCAGCTGAATTTTATTTCAGGCAAAAGTGGCTTTCTATTATGTTCTTCACGATAATAATAATTGTTTTGTGTGTGTTTTTCTTTAATACAGTACCGGTAATTGAGAAAATATAATTGATCTATTTAAAAGTCAACTTTCGATGACTTTTATAAAAATGTCTTAGCTTAGTCCCGAAATAAAAAGCCCCGCATAGTCCCAACATCAAAGGCACAAGCATAAAATCCCACGCTTTTAATTGTATTCATATACACGGTGCTCCTAAAAAAAACCGTACCCGACTGAATTCTTATTAAATCCTTTTTAATAATGTAAATATTTGAATGACACATGGAAAAACTTTCCTTTTAAAGACTTTTTTTTAATATTTAATTGTTCTATTCTGCGTTTTGAATGTTTTCTTCCGCTCTCAATACAAGTATTATACCCACTCACTATTGTTACATTGCATTGATTCTAGCGTTGATTCAGAACAGAGCATAATAGGTGGGTATAATGCTAGTTTTGCTGCGTGTGTTGAGACCGGAAGTGGATATATTAAGCACAGAATAGAACAATTAAATATTAAAAAAAAAAAGTGGTTAAAGTGCAGTTTTTCCATGTGTCATTCAAATATTTACATTATTAAAGGGAATCTAATACCGATTCAGTTGGGTACGCTTTTTTCACGGACACCGTGTAAATTGCTTGAATGTACCTGGTACGAGTAGTTTATAAAAGCTATTAAAATTAATATTAATAGCTAAATACCGGTAACTGAAGAATTCTAGAATAATAAATTTGGAACTAATTAAAATCTTTTTTAAATTCTTAAAACTTTTAACAAATTAAAAATTAATTTTAATTAGATATTTTCTTGCACATAGCCTACAGTACAATACAGTATAATAAATTATATTATCGTAAGTGATTTGTTTGCTTCTGGTTTACTCCCATGTAATTTTCCTCAAAATTTCTCTCCACACAAAAAAAAAAAAAAAAAATGCTGCTATAAATTCAAAAAGTGTAAAGAGCGGGGGGTTCCTAACATTCTTGAACCTTAATCCTAAAAGTTTGAGAGTGAGATTCCTGGGGAAGAAAGAGCGAGAGAGAGAGAGAGAGAGAGAGAGAATGGAAGGGCGGAGTAAAGCGACAAAAACGATCAAATTGATGTATTGGATTTTAAACGAGAGCTGAAGTTTCTTGCGCAAATAACAAATAAAAGTTGGACATACAGATTTTCTTCTTAAACTCGTAATCTGACCTCAATTTTGTCCCAATATAATATAATATATATATATCTACATATTACGATTGATTGTTATTGATCCGCATTTCTCGTATAATAAACTCGTTCGAGTGATAAATCTCCAGCCACATACCCGTCCATTTACCAAAATGACACAAAAGCCGAGTCTTTCGTGACCCTAACCGTGTGCGCACCTTCCTTCTTACACTGACAATGCTAATTCTAATAGGCTTATCTCTCTACTCGTCTTTAATATAATGCTTTTCAATAACGATCGATAGTAGTCAGCAGAAGAATATGTAACCACAATCAAATCCTCACAATACGGCGAGTGATGGCGTACATCTTTTCTTCTCGGACAAATGAAGCCAAGAAAATATTAAATTTTAATAACTATAAATCTCGTAATAAAAAAAAAATATATATATCAGCAAAATATATATATTTTTCCCAAGTCATATTTTTAAGCAAAAAAAAATTTTAGATCTTGGAAATTCCACATGTTCAATAAAGCAGCAACAAAAATAATGGCCCGAGTTCTTTCAAAAATATTTAGGCTACGTGGCGACCGTAAAAAAGCTTAGTACCCAACGGCATTAGTATATAATCCTTTTAATCATTCTTATTGATTTAATTGTTCTATTCTGTGTCTAAAATATCCACTTCCGGTCTCAACACAAGCGTCATACCCACTCAATATGCTCTGTTCTGATTCCAGTTTGATCCAATTCGTCCTATAATATGGTTGTATCATTCGTTGGCTTCAACGGCTGTTCTTTTTCTCTTGTAGACCTTTTCTCGCATCACACCCCATACTTTGTAGTATGCTTAATTTAAATCTGGAATATTGTACAAGTGTGGCGCCAACGTATGAGACGAACTCAGAACAGAGGATATTAAGGGGGATATGCTGGGTCTTTGAGACCGCATGAGGATATTTCGATCATAAAACAGAACAACTCGATGTTAATAAAAGACGTTGAAATAATATTACTGTATTTAGAAATTAAAAGAATTTAATAAGGTATCAATTCAGTTGGGTACTTTTTCTTACGCACACCATGTATATAATTATTATACTATTCGCCGTACACATTTAAAAAAATGTGTAAGAACAGGCAGTGTTCTGACTCATTTAACGCTGTAGCCGAGGTTTACGTACTTTCTTGACGTTGCATGCGAGGTGGCGTTATAACCAAGTTATACGAGCACTATTATTTTCATTTAAATGTTGTACAGTGGAACTCTGAAGGAAAAATTGGGGTTATTTTGGGTACCGGTTGCGAGGTTACTGGAATTAAAGCTAAGAGAGTAGAGTAGTGGCAAGAACATTTTTTGTTGTTGTTGTTGTCGTTGAATGGCGCATCCACAGTAGTGGTCTATCCGCAAAAGGTGTGTGTGTAAAAAGTGAAGACAAATCTTTTTTTTTTTTTTATTCTTTTTTTTTGAAATGTAAGAAATATGTTTGACGTGGTTAACACGATGTAACGAAGGTGTAGATGTCACGACCACAAATGGACCTCAAATGACAAGAAACGATAAGAAACGATAAAACATAGCCTCGAGGTTTGGAGTAACAAACGGCATTTTTTTCTTTCTTTCTTTCTTTCTTAAATTGTTTTTTTTTTTTTTCTTCTTAACTCAATGTGTGAAGTAACAAAACAACTCTTGTTCTATTTGACAACTCCGTACCACAGGTAAGGCTTCTTTTTCTCTCCGCTCTGAGATTGATGATGGGTCACTCTCCTGTCCATTTTAAACTCTTCTTTTCTTTCTTTTTAACTTTTACCCTCATATATACGGTCACCCGATACTTCTCACATAATCCCTTGTCATGTATCTACACGAACACAATAAAATGTCTCCGACCACCAATTAAATAATGAACTTGATTGAAGAAGAAAAAAAAACCCGTGTCACGCTATCTTTTTTTTTTTTTTTTTTTTTTAAAAAACTTAACTTTTTTTGGGCGACTCATTGTTTGCTCTCTCATATTCCCCTCAAACAAATTTTCACCGTTAAATTGGTTTTAAAGAAGATTTGTCTCGGGAGAACCGAAAACATTTTTGCCTATCTTTATTATAATATATGGACTCGTGCGCTTAATTTGCACTGCTTTAGTTCCATTCGGGGGGCAGAGGAAACCCTCTCGCGTAAACTAATGAAATTATGTAAAAACAAACTTTTGGTTTGCGTAAAAAAAAATCTTGTTTGGTGCACGTAAAATTCGCAGAAATTTATAGAAGGGTCGAGTATAATGGAGAATTAGCCAACCGAATTGCCCAACCAAAATAATAGTAATTAAATATCGACGAAACATTAAAAGAAACTGCGCATAATAATGCTCGAAAATAACGAGAATTTAGCTAATCCAGTTCATTTTTTTATTTTATTTTATGTATCTTCAATGATTTATTAATGCTTAGCTAGAGTTTAGGTAATAAATTCATACAGTAAAACTCCTATTTCGAGACCACCGTTTGAACCGAGTAAAACTGGTCTTCAAATAGATTTTATTTTTAATAAGAAAAAATTTATTATTTTTGTGCTATTAAAATGTTAATTGTTGTGGCTTTTGACCTTTAGAGTAGAATTGTATTGTTATAAATT
>JAQGAZ010003106.1:0-13356 GCA_034692225.1 Polydesmus complanatus
AGCATTAATTAAGTCAACTAAAACATTAATTAAGTCAACTAAAGCATTAATTTAGTCCACTAAAGCATTAATTTAGTTCACTAAAGCATAAATTTAGTCCACTAAAGCATTAATTTAGTCCACTAAAGCATAAATTTAGTCCACTAAAGCATAAATTTAGTCCATTAAAACATAAATTTAGTCAACTAAAGCATAAATTTAGTCCACTAAAGCATTAATTTAGTTCACTAAAGCATTAAGTAAGTCAACTAAAACATTAATTAAGTCAACTAAAGCATTAATTTAGTCCACTAAACCCACAAAATGTCAATCTACTTTGGTGACTGCATTAATTTTCCACTAACATTGTTAATAATTATTTGGTTAATTGATAGTTAATTAATTATTTTTATTTCTTAATTATTGTAGAACTCCATTCGTCACAATTTGAGCCTGAACCATTGTTTCGTGAAAGTGGCCCGCAGCAAAGACGAACCCGGCAAAGGCGGTTTCTGGCGTTTGGACCCCACTTACACCGAAGAGATGGCTGATGGGACGTTTAAAAAGCGTCGCTTGACCAACCGTCCTTCGATGGCCAAAGCCAAGTCTCACGGCGGTGGCGGTGGAGGTGGAGGAAGAATGGCCAAGGAAGTGGTGGTCATCGAAGCCTCCAACCGTTGTTCCTCCTCTTCTTCATCCTCCAGCTCCTCTTCTTCCTCTTCCTCCTCCTCCTCTCTCTACGGAGGAATTTCCGGGCTCCAAGAACACAACATGATCCACGACATGAGTCTAGGTGGTCCTCATCATCATCACAACCACCACCACCACCATCATCACCTCCTCACCTCATTGGCCAACATGGAAGGCAACCCCGAAGAGGAGTCGGAAGCAGCTCTAGCGGTGGCTTCGCTCAAAGGTGACTTTTGTTGGAATTCGGTGCTCAACGAGGACATTGAAGTCGATGGTCTGCCGTATAAGACAGCCGACATTGTGGACATGGACAGTGTGACGGCTGAGTTGATTACCTACCGCTCCAACCACCACCATCACCACCATTCCAGCCAGCATCACGCGAACGACAACAACAACACCCTGGAGTCTCATCACGTGATGGTGCACGTGGGAATGGGCTCTCCGGCGCTCAGTCTGGTGGATGAAGACGACCTGTTGACCAGCTCCAACGTCAGCGAACAGCTGTCGGATGAGTTGCAGGTGATGGATGATGTGGTGCGGATGGTTCCCGGTGGGGGGCAGTCGGGCCATCAAGCCGTCACTCCCATCACCAATGCCGAGTGGTGGAGACTGACTTCTGGAGCCAATCTGGTGGATGCCAGCGGCCATGGAAACGAGATGAACCATAGTCCATTTACTCTAGGGCCTGTTCACACTTACAACGACGTCAACAATAGCGCAGTGTCTACGTTTTTGAATCACAGTTGGGAGGAGGCCAGCAGGTCCGTTCTAGAAGCTGGATTAGATCTCGATGGGCTGATTGACTTAGACGTGTACTAATTAGTTCATTATTGATTTTTTTTCTTCTCGTGTTTGGAACTGGTATTTGCACTGATTTAACTATTGGTGCTATTGATAGGCCAATTGGACTCTCGAGACAATTGAACAAGTTTCTTGTTTTTTGTTTTTTTAATGACAATTGAAACATTTGTTTTTGAAGCAATTGGAACATTTGTTTTCAAGACAAACATTTGTTTTGAAACAATTAAAAGGTTTGTTTTTGAGACAATTGGAACATTTGTTTTTGAAGCAATTGAAACATTTGTTTTTGAAGCAATTGAAACATTTGTTTTTGAAGCAATTGGAACATTTGCTTTTGAAGCAATTGAAACATTTGTTTTTGAAGCAATTGAAACATTTGTTTTAGAGACAATTGAAACATTTGTTTTTGAAGCAATTGAAACATTTGTTTTTAAAGCAATTGGAACATTTGTTTTCAAGACAAACATTTGTTTTGAAACAATTGAAACATTTGTTTTTGAGACAATTGAAACATTTGCTTTTAAGGCAATTGGAAGAAAAAACATATTTTGAGAAACATTTAAAAGTTTCTGGAGAATAATTTTGACAGTTTTTTTTTTAGAAATGTTGTTGTTGTTCTTCTATAGAATAATTATTAATTTTTTCCTTTTGGCTTGTATTACAATTTTAATATCTCAATTCAATATCTCCGTCCATTTACTAATAATGTTTTAGAACTTGGAAATAATAATGTTGACTATTGTCAAAAAAAATTATATACAGTATAAAGGAAACAGTATTGCAGGGTTAAACCAAGGGTCAGGGCCAAGATGTAAATATTATAATGTAGGTTGTGCTGGAAGTTAGTAAACAACTAAAGTGTTACTATGGTTTTTACTTTTACTAACACTTAAAATTTTAGATGGTAGTTGTTTTGTTTTTTTTGGTCCAGCCTTAACCCAAAAATCTAGTCTTAGCCTATTTAGTCCAAAGCTCAAGATTTTTTTTTTTTTTGATTTTTAATATTAACTAAAAGTTTAAAATTATTTATCTTAAGATTATTTAGAAGAAAATAATACTCCGTCCGCTTATCTTCGCAGTATTAATTACCCAGATTAATTACATTTCCAAAAAAAAAAATATATATCTGGAAAATGATGTATTTACCTTAAAACTTATTATCAACATTTTTTAATGAATCAGCCTTAATCAGAGTGGCCTCAAAGTTAAAACAAAGTTTAAAGTTTTTGCTTCTAAATGATAAAAAAAAGTGACCTTTTAATAGTGCCCTATGATTGACATAGAATTAAAATTAATGATTTGCAGAGTAAAAAAATTAATAAAAAAAAAACTCATTTAAAGTGCAATTATATGAATTATTGTGTATAGTCATATGCAAATCTTTTAATAAATTTATAAATACTACAGTATGATTTTTGTTATGTGTAGGTCAGAAATTTTTTTAAATGACGTCATTTTTTTTTTTACAATATTTAAAAAAATTTACCTTAGCAAATCATTAATTTTAATTCTACAAAATCAATTATTGAGAAATTAAATAATAAGAAAATAATTATTAACAAGTGCAATTCAATGATAATCAAAATTCAATGAAGAACTTTAAATTTTTTTTTTTTGTTATAAAAATCAAGTGCAATATAAGTTGTTTTTTTTATTGATGATAAAGTAAAATCATTAGAATTGGTAAATTTTATTGTTTACCAAATATAAATTAAATCTACTCTTTATACATAATATAATAATATTAAACAACTAATAATTTTTTTTAGAGAATGGGAAGTCAAAACTAATGATTTTTTTTATATATACAAAAAAACAACCTGATACTCAACCACTAGTTAAAACCTCTCAATTCAATATTAATGGAATAATTAATTTTTGAGTTAATTGAATTTTTAAACAAATATTGTGTAAGAATTTTTTTTTCTTTTAAATCAGATGTGTTAACCTCTCTTTCTCTATCTCTCTCTCTTTCTCTCTTGTGTAGCATTTCTCAGGCTTTTTATGCTGTTAAAAAAAAATGTTCACTGTGTTTGTAAATAGTCAAAAACAATGTATTAACTAGTCAATTACGCGCTTTGAAATCTCTCTCTGCGTTTACAATTTTAAATTTCCAATTTTAATTAATTAATTAATTATTATTATAATTGAGTGTGTTCCATGCGTTGTGTGTACAGTATATTTCCTTCTTCTTCTTTTCACATTATGTCATTCGCTATATTATTTTGATTGGTCTTCTCTATCTCTATCATTCTGTCTTCTCTATTTTCATCATTCTGCCTTCTCTATCTCCATCATTCTGTACTGTCTATCTCCATCATTCTGTCTTCTCTATCTCCATCATTCTGTCTTCTCTATCGCCATCATTCTGCCTTCTCAATCTTTATCATTCCCCTTTACCTACCTCTACTATTTTGCCTTTTTTTGGCTTTGTCTATGCTTTCTCTACTCCCATCATTCTGCATTCTTCTATCTCTATCATTCCCTCTTTTCTACCTCTATCTGGTATTCCCTAACACCATCATTCTGCTTGACCTATCTTCGTGACAGCTTTCTCTTTCTATCACCATCATTCTGGGTTTTTGTACCTCTCAATTTTTAGCCTTTTCTAACATCATCATTCTGCTTGACCTGTCTCCATCATTTTGCTATCAACACGCTTTCTGTTTTTCTAGCTGCATCATTCTTATTTATATTTTGTTTCCCAATTTTCCTCATAAAAAAAAAGCATTTTCTGTACATCAATTATTCAGTTTTGTAATTTTTTTTTGTTTATTATTTACAATTTAATTTCTTTTATATACAAGTTTCTAATATAATAATTTTAAGAAGATCACAAAATTCTAAAATTTTTTTGCTATTAATCTGTCTTCTGTATTTCTTTAACTTCTCCATCACTCTGGATTAATTAACAATAATACTAGTCAATAGCCAAAATAATAGGTAAATAAATACTAGTCGGTTGTTGATTTACAATTAACAGATCATTTTAGGTGTATGATTTGCGATTAACCATTTTTTTTTTTAATGTATATATATTTTTTTTTAAAAAAAATTCCTAAAATCAATATTGATAAATTATATCGGTGAATTTTGTTGAATGAAATTCACGATTTTTGTGTTACACATTCTTTTTTTAATAAGAATTTATTTCTTTTTTCTCTCTTATATTTTATTAATTAATTTTTTGATGATGATGATGAAAAAAGCGCGAGATATTTGTTGCGTGTGCGTGTGCTTGTGTGTGTAATAATAATTTTGTGAAGAACGATCGGCTCACTGAGTTCGATGAACTGGGTTGTCAGATGAGCCGATCTTCAAATTAAAAAAAAAAAATTTAAGAGTTCAATTTGAAATTGTGGCTCGCAAAAAAAAAATCCATAAATAATAATAAGTTTGAAATAAAAATCGTAGAATTTTCATCAAATTCAATTCATTTTTTTATTCGAATTTCAAAAAAGAACGCGTTTTTAAAAAGAGTTTGTAAGAAGTGTCACTAGGTGGCGATACGAAGGCAAGTGCAACGACGAATGAAGGTCAAGTAACGACGACGCTGCAGAAGCCGCAAGAAACAACTGTTTTTTCTTCGTTGTTTTTCCCATTTCGAAAAATCAATAAATAATTATTAAGGAATAAAAAAGGTAATTAAATTAATTAATTTTAGATTTTCATTCTTTAGTAACTGGAGATTTATCTTTTAATAGATTTTCATTCGAAATGGACTCAGATAATTCAAGCTGATTGGAGGTCATTCTGCTGCAGACCGCGTGGGTCAAGAATTGAACGTTTCCACGAGCTATAAGAAACCATTCAATGATGGAACGAAAGGTATAACATTTCGAATTCTCTGTTCAATGTTTTATGAATTAATTTAATGTTTCCAAAATCAGAGTAATAGTGTTATCGATTGACAATTTGACACTGATGAAACAAAATTTTCGATGTTCCAAAGTTGAATAACGGATTTTCAAGGTCAAGGCCAATACGTGTATTCCTGAGATTTTGGATACCGGTAGTTATTGAATTTTTGTATGTGGAAGCAGATTTAATAGAAAAAAATTGGATTTGTAATTTAATTAAGAATTTGATTTTTATTTGAATTAGATAAGAAAATTAAGTGGATGAAATGGTTGTCGGATTTGTTTACATCTCTCTCCCTCTGAATGAGAATGCGGTTGGTTGGTGTCGAAATTCAATCTTATTCAAATGCGTAGGAATTCAATAATAGAACGAAAGGTATACATTATAATTTAAAGCGCTCGTTTTAATTAATTAAATTTATATGTGTGTCTCGTGAGCAAAGCTAAATACATCTTTGAAACGCTTGTAGGAAACATTTGTGAGGAAAATGTGCACCGTAAAGTTCTTGACAATTTCGTATTAATTTTTGCTGGAAAATCGTCAGGAACTTTTTATTTTTCTGTAGGCGCAAAATTTGTTTATTGACGAAAACTGACGGACATAAAGTTCCTGACAATTTACTATTGAATTTGCGTGAAAATCGTCAGGAACTTTATTTTTCTTTAGCACAAAATTTTTGTTAGTTTTAGTTCTAATTACTTGCGAAGCAATTACTGTACATGTATTATAAAATTCTAATTCACGCTATCGTAACTTATCTTTTAATTAAAGCATTTTTTAGAGGGTCGAATGACTCACAAAATGGAAATTGAAGGAAACGTGAACATAAAGTTCCTGACAATTTACTATTGAATTTGTTTGAAAATCGTCAGGAACTTTATTTTTCTCTAGCCACAAAATTTGCTCATTAACGAAAATTGACGTTCACAAAGTTCTTGACAATTTACCATTGAATTTGCTAGAAAATCGTCAGGAACTTTTATTTTACTTTAGGCACAAAATTTGCTCATTAACGAAAATTGGCGGACACAAAGTTGCTGACAATTTACCATTGAATTTGTTCGAAAATCGTCAGGAACTTTATTTTTCTTTAGCACAATATTTTTGTTAATTTTAGTTAATTAAATTACTAATTACCTACGAACCGATTATAAATTTCTAATTCACGCTATCGAAACCTATCTTTTAACTAAGGCATTTTTTAGAGGGTCGAATGACTCACAAAATGAAAATTGAAGAAAACGTGAACATAAAGTTCCTGACACTTTCCTGTTCAGTTTTGCTATAAATTCGTTAGGAACTTTTTATTTTTTCCAGCCCGAAATCTGATAAATTAATTAATGTTTAGTTTATTAATTCACTTTGTGGAATGATTTTTGTTTTTAAGACTACGCATGGGCTTAAAACTTAATAATTGATATTTAAATGTGAGAATAAAGTTCCTGACAATATCATATTAAATTTGCTGAAAATCGTCAGAAACTTAAAATTTCCCATGATGCAGATTTTTTTTTTTTTTTTTTTGTAAATTGGAAATTCAAATTTTAATTAATAATTTTAATTATTGTCTTTTTCATTATGTGTTTTTAGTGTTTGAACGATGAACATTTTGGGTGATAGTTTTTTCGTTCTATCTTTTCCATTCATCTCTGAAGATGTTTCCAAGTAATCAACGAGCAGTGCAACGACCAGGTAAAAAATTTAAAATTCACAACATTTGAAAGATTCAATTAATATAAATTTTAATTAAAATATTTTAACTGAAAATTGTTTTTTCCTTCTTTTTAGTTCAAGATTTTCATCTTTTATTAATTTTAAAGATGAAAGAAAGAAAGTAAATTATGATTGACAGTTTCTTAATAATCATCGAGTGGTTGCGCAACGTCTTTAAGCTCTATTAATTTAAGATTTATTTTTTGAAAAAAAGATGGGAACACATTACAGTCTTTTTTTTGTACGTGAGTATCAATTGTTATCTTCCATTATAAAAAAAAATATACCAACTTTTTTTTTTTGTTGATTTGATTAACAGGATGTGACATAATTAACCGAGAAAAGATGAAGAAAAGAAAAAAGAATTTTAATTTGGAAAAGATGAAAATTTTTAATATGAATCGTTGAAAAATCTTAAAAGATAAATTTTGTAAGTGAAATTTTTTTTTTTTTTTTGATAATGAAAGTTCATTAATTTTAATAATTTTTTTTTATTATTTAAAGATTTTGATTTGGACGACTTAGGTAAGTGAGATAATTTAAATTTGACTTTATTAACTTTTAATTTCCATAAAAAATTATAATATTTTTTGGCTTTAATTTTCTGTTCTTAATTTTTTTTGAGTTTTAATTAATAGGGTATTGAAAAAATCAAAGCAATTTTAATTAAGAAATTTAGAATTGTTTTTTCAATTACCTTTACATATTTACTTTTTTTTTTTGTTTTTTAAATTTACATTTTTTTAAATAAATGAATTTTAAACCTAATTTAAATTGTATACAATTTATATTTTCGTTAAATGTTTTTTTTTAAATTTATTTAATGATAAAAGTTTTAATTTTAGTTAATTTTTTAAAATTTTATTACGTATTTTTTTTATTTAAATTAATTAATTAAATATTTTTAGATTTGAATTATTTTTTAAACTCAATTAAATGTTTATGAATTTATTAATTTTTTTTAAAAAAAAAAATTTACACATTGGTCTTTATTTTTTAAAAATTTTTTATTTATTTTTTAATTTTTTTAATTTAATTTTTAATTTTTTTTATTTATACTTTAATTTTAATTAAAGTTAATAGATCTATATTTTTTTTTCTGTTTAATTTCATTAAACTTTTTATGGATTAAATTTTATTTTATTGGAAACCTTTTTTTTATTGAAAAATTTTTTTATTCAGAAAACAATAAAAAAAACCCACTAAAATAAATAAAAAAAAAAAATAAATAAAAATAATAACATATTGTTTTTTTTTTTAAAAAAAAAAGGTTATTAAAATTTTTAAAAATTTAAAGTTTTATTGTTTTTTAAAATCAATATATTTTCATAACAATTATTATTTCTTTCCTATTTCTTAGATTGGACGTCGTAGTGCGATGGCGTAGTGTGTCTCCGGCTTAAAGCTCCGAGTGCTTCGTGTGTGTTTGGCTTTTCTTTCGCGCTGTCGCGTTTTTCGGTTATTGCGTCGGCAGCTGTTCATCTCGCAGCATCACATCCTCCATCTCTCTCTCTTCCTCCGAAGGAATCTCAGCATCCGGAACACGTGTTATGCCTCAGCCTCCATGTCCTTCCTCCTGAAAAGTGTGCTCATCCTCATCAACCATCGCCCGCCCATGCTGCGTCCCTCCGACATCCGTTTCGCGTCCTTCGCCCCCGCACCGCTCCTCGACGCCCCGGGGCAGCAGCTGCAAGGCCCACCTTGGCCTAAGCTGCAAGTGGTTAAGGCGCAGGGGGCGTGGTTCGCGCTCAACGCCTCGCATCTGCGCGTGCTACGCGAACTCCAACTGCGCGGTCGCTGCGACAAAGTTCCGGTGGAAGTGGTTCCGCTCAACAAAGTGCCCAAGTTCCTGCAGGAGTCGATGACTTCCGGCCAGAGTGAGCCGGCGGTGCAGGAAGAGCGGGAGGCGGGGGTGGGAAACGGGAAAAATTCCACGCCGGTTTTAGTGCACCGGAAGTTGGAGAAAAAAAACGCGTTTAATAGTAGTAGTAGTAATAATAATAAAAATAATAAAATACGCGAAACCGGAAGTGCGTTGATTAGTATTTTCAAAAGTCGACCGGAAGTGAATAAAAACGCGGTGCAAAGTGGAAATAATAACAATAACAACAACGAGGGAGGGCAGGAGATGTACACCATCGAACCGGAACTCTTCGCTCATCAAGGTAGGAACCATTTTTTTTTTTCCGCCAAATTGTTTTTTTTTTCTATGTATTGCGCGAAATTTTGAGAGATTTTATGTTGAATTTGTATTCAGAAAGTTTTCAGGTTTTTTAATGAGATTTTTTTTTTTTGCTGCAAAGTTTTGTGCTGAATGCGACAAATTAGATTTTATTGTTGTTTTTTCCGCCAAAAAAAATAAAAAAACCCGCAGTGAGATTATTAATTATTCAGTTTTTCTAAGTTTTCAGGTTGAAGAGAGTATAAAAATTTTGAGTGTGGCCAACAAAATTTTATTGATTAGATCCAATAATTAATCAGCAATTATTATTTTGTAAGATTTTTTTTTGCTACCAGAAATTTCGAGTTTTGATAAAAATCATAAAAAAAAAAAAAAGATTGGGTTCGAGCGGAATTTTTTCATTCGAATTAAATTAACGTATTAATTTCACTCCAGTAAAAAAAAAAAAACTTCCATCTTGAATAACAATAATTTGGTGTGGGTAAACCTTAATGGGGAGAATTGGAGTTTGTTTATGAAGAAAGTTTTTTTTCTAAGTTTCAGTATAAGCGGAATTTTTCATTCGAGTTAAATCTACACCAGCATTAAATGAAAATAATCGGCTTTTGAGTAAGTGAGCAGACTTAACTTTTACTGCTTTAACCTTTTTAGGGTTTCAAGTATTGTGGCATGCGCTACATTTTCCATTAGACTGAATTTTACGTCTCAATTTTACTCCAGTTAAAAATTGAGTAAGAGATTTAAATTTACTTTTAATGGTTTTGTTGATGTGATTTAAAAAAAAAAAAAAGTTTGAGCGGAATATTTCATCGCACTTAAATGAGTTTTAAGTACGAGCTAAATTTTTCATTTGATTGAATTTTACATCCCGATTACACTCCAGGAAAGAAGAATGTAAATCATCTGAGTAATTGTAATGGGGAATTAATGAGATTTGGAGTTTGTTGGTGAGGGTTTTTACGTTTTAAGTATAAGTGAAATACTTCATTCGAGTTAAATCTTCGCCATTTTTATGTTTGCTTAAAAAGTCGAAAAATTGTTTTGAGGAAAGAATATTTAAATCAGTGAGTTTTAAATCAGTAAGTATAAGCGGAATTTTTCATTTCACTTAAAAATATTTACGCTACATTTTTACTTCAGTTAAAATTTATTGGAGTAACGTGTTTAATGTATTTTTTAAATCTCTAGTGAGAGAGTCTTTTCTAATGTGGAGCATTGCTGCTGCTGCTGTGTAATCAGTGCTTACGTTTTGTTGTTTAATTAAAACATAGGCCTAATCTTAATTAAATTAACTGCTAATTAGGTTTTCAACGGTTAATAATAGGCTTTTTCGTATCAATTTTTTTTTTCTTTCTATAGAAATCGATTTTATACTTAAAAGGAATTAAAGTAGGCCTACATTATTATTATTATTTTTACCATATAAAAAAAAAAATTTTTCTGCTAATTAAATTAAGGAGTTTTTTTATGTAGAAAAATAATGTACTAATTATTTAAAAAAAAAAAAAAAAATTACATAAATATATTTGACTAAAAATAAATAGTAAAAAAAAAAAGATTCAAAGTGAGTTGCGCTCAATCATATAAAAAAAATCATGAGATTTAAAATGCAAAGTGACATTTAATTAATTTTCTCTAACTCCATCATTCTGCTTTTTCTTATTTATTGATGAAATCTGATCTTTTTTCGTATCTATTTACCTATAATCAATTTAATCAAAATAATTTTTGATCTCTACGTAATTTTTTTTTGTTCTTTCTAAATTAAACGTTAAAGTGCTTTTTTTTTATTTCCATCATTCCCTTTTTCTCTTTAATTAATATACGAAATAAAATAAAATCTGTTGAGTTTTCTATCAGGTCGGAATTAAAAATAAGAATCTCCGAAAGCATCTCGCTGACTTTTTTTTTTTTTTTTTTTTAAAAAAAGTATAAGGATCAATTCCAAAGGTTTCTTCTTTCATCATAAGATGTTTTATCTGCAAATTTTTTAATACATGGAATAAAAAAAGATTCAAAGTGAGGTCTAGATGCAAAAGATAGTTAATATTTTTTTCCGTCTCCATCATTCTGCTTTTTCTGAATTTTGAAATTACATTGAAACCCAATTCAATTCAGATTTTGATCAATCGTTCTTTTTCTTCTGAATTTAATATATACTAGTTATTGATTATAAAAAAGGTATCTCTATCTCTTATTACAGTATTAATTTTTTTTTATCTTTTTACAAATTCAATAAAAAAGTTTTTTTTCTCTGAAAGCATCATTCTGCTTTTTTTTTTTTATTAAAAATGATAAAAACTTAAAATTGTTCTAGATTTTTTTTAACTCCATTTATATTATATCCGTCATTTTTAATACATTAAAAGAACAAAAAAAAAAAAAAAGTGGGTTAAGCCTACTCCTTATTTTAAATTATAAGGAAAATAATTCAAAGAGAAATTTATTATTAGAGATGTTTTTTTAAAACATTTTTTTTTATAATAGGTATATTTATTATTTTATTTTGATGGAAACTTCTCTAACTCCAACGATCCTTTTTTATTTATAGCAATTTAATCTTTATATTTTTACATAAATATAAAATCAATTCAATTCAATTTTCGATCCCAAAGTAATAACTCCTACGCAACTTCAAAAATATTAAAGTGCTTTTCCATCTCCATCATTCTGCTTCCTCTCATTTTATTATTATCATTTTTTTTTTTTTGGAAATTTGATATTTATAAATTTTTTTTTTTTTTTTAAAAAAAAAAGAAAGCAGTAAAGGTAAGCAACTTTAATTAATCTCAGCTGTCTATCAGGTCGGAAAAAATTTTCAAAAAATTCAAAAAGAAAAAATAAAAAATCTTCTCTAAAAGCATCCTTCTGGAATATAAAAAAGTTAAAAAATTTTGCGGGTTTCCTCTTTAACCAACGTGAGTTTATAATCTCCTTCTCTATACAGTAATTATTCTTTATAAGCCGAGATCTTCCCTCCGCCATTTTTAATGAAAAAAAATATGGGCCACCTCTTTCGAATTCACTTACGGGGTTTTGAGATTTCACCGGTGGGGGTTGGCGTAGGGTGGAGAGAAGAGCTTAACTCTCCCGCATAAAGTCAATAGCGAAGAAAGGTCATCTCGCAACTCACACGTGCAACATCCAGATAAGCTCCTCCCTTCATCCCTACCCCACCCTTTCTCTCTCTTTTTTTTTCTTCCTCCTTCCGCTTGGTACAAGATGTCGTCTCAATCGATTAGCCTCGTTGTTCAAGGTGTGCCTGAGTAGCTGTTAATGCTGATTGCGCCCCCCCCCCGCCCCTACTACCGCCCCCATATATATACAATATCACTCCTTGGATTTAATAGCGCGGTTAATGCGCCTTCAGAGTGCTATCTCGCTCCTTCCTTACATCATAAAAACCCACTCGTCGCCATCTTGCTTTTTACTCATCAATAATTCACTCTCTGTAAGACATTTTTTTTCTCTCTCTCTCTATCCATAGGCTCATAGCGCACCCTGGCGGTGGGAGGGGGAAAGGTCTTCTTCAATCTTCATCATCATCGTGAACCTTAATGATGATAGATAATTACTCGAGTGAAGGTTAACTTCCGCTTTTTTGACTTTTATTTGAGGTTTAATGACAAAATAATGAGCGTTTTGGGTCATTAAGAGAGGATTTTAAGTCCTGTGGATTATCCTCCGTACTTAGTGAAAATGAAATGAGGGGTTGAAGAGAGGGATGTGGGGTGAAAGGAAGGAGAAGGGGAGGGGGGGGGGGTGAAAGAGGGTTAGTGGTGTACAGTTTTATTTGCTTTTAGTGCGCGATCTAAACTCGGGCTTAAAAAAATTTAGTGTAAGATGAATTGGAGCAAATTTTATCGCCTTTTAAATTTTTTTGCGCATCACAAAAAATGTTTTAAAAAGTGATTTAAATCTGCGCGAGATTAAAGTTTACGGGTGAGATTTAGGCCTACGTTGTCTATGGGAGTCTATTGGAGAAGTGTCTATTAAAGTCTATGGAGGAAATGTACATCAAAACTTATGAAGGAGATTTACATTAAAGTTTACGAGGAAGATTTACATTAAAGTCTACGAGGAAGATTTACATTAAAGTCTACGAGGAAGATTTACATTAAAGTCTA
>JAQGAZ010003107.1:0-13348 GCA_034692225.1 Polydesmus complanatus
TCTTTTAACATGGGTTCCTATGGGAAAAAATGTTTCGTTATACGGCATTTCGATATACGGCCTACTTTCCCGGTCCCAATCATGGCCGTATATCGAGGTATGGGTGTAGTCTAAATACTGTTGTTTATCACGGATTAAAAAAGTGAGTGTTTATATATATTTTTAAAACTTAATTTATGTTCAACAATCTAAGCAAAGCTCTTTAATTAGAGTTTTTTAAAAAAGAAAGAAAAGAAAATTGATTTGCGCCGGTAGCAAATTCGATTAATTAAGGCCCCGAAATCTGCCCCCGACTTATTTTTATGAAATTTCTAAAAAAAGGAAGATAATCCTAAGCCTATAATTATTCTAGAAAACTAATTAACAGATTTTGCTACGACACATATTAAGGAGTGAAAAAAATGCTGAGATCGAAAAATACACAACAACAACAACTTTCTCTTCAAATAAAAATCCGTCAATTTTTGCGAATTAATATTTTGAAAATAAACAAAAAAAAAAAAATTTGAAATTTTACACCGAAAATTCAGCTCTCTTTCTCTCTATCTTAGATTATTATACATTTTATCCTGTTACAAAAAAAAAAAACCTCTTTACGGTGTAATTCGTTAATTATTACTATAGCTTTGTAAAGTATTATGAAACAAACCTTAAAAGGCTTTTGACGTTTTACGCTTTTACATCCGGACGTTTTTCTATATGGTTGTTATACCAAATTCAATTAACCTTTACAGTGTGATCCACGTTTTTTGAAATCAAATTATTATTATTATTATGGTGTTTATATGTTGTGTTTTTAACAAAAACAAAAACCAAAAAAACAAACAAAAAAGAACATTTTTATTAATCTAATTGTGTGAATTAATGTTACTGGTTACTGTACATGTATATAAAAATCTTTATTTATTTATTGTGCAAATGTTGATGATTAAATAAATAGATTACTTTGATCTTTAATTGCATTTTTTCCTAGTGCATGCCCGAATATGTTGAGTTTGTTGTTGCTGTTTCTCCTACGTTTCTTTCCATTAACCAAAAAAAAAAAAAAAAAAAATCGATGCGAGTACTTAGGACTCGTCGTAGTACCATAGACCCTTAGACAAAAATTCTGACAAAAAAAAAAAAAATGAAGGCGTTACTTTTGGGGTGCCATGTACGTGTATACGTCGTGTGTGTAGTTGTAGAGTTGTGTGTAGCCGTAGATTTCAACGAATGTTAAAGACGTAGGCGACGACGTGTTGTAAATAGTAACCTTATTCCATTTATATAGGTCAAACTATCTTTGATGACAGGTTTTGGAATTAATCAAAGAAATAGCTACTACTCTCTTTCTCTCTCAACCGTTCCTTATCACACACAAACTTAATAACAGTCAAAAAAAAAAAAAAAACGTCTCGGTAGAACGGAAGTAGTTGAAGATGATATAGTCAAATTCGTTCGTTGTATGCTAAATTATTTAACACGTAATTGTATACACTCAAAAATTAAGGCCAGAGCTTCTACACGGTGTTCCTAAAAAAACTGTACCCAACTGAATTAGTGTTAATTCCTTTTAAGAATTTAAATATTTTAATATGACACATGGAAGAACTCTTTTTTTTTTTAATATTTAATGATCCTAATTTTGTGTTTAGAATATCCTTTTCCGGCCTCAAAACACGCAGAAACGCGAGCATTATAGGCTATACCCAATCACTATTATTATTATGCGCTGCTATGCATTCAGCTTGATCGTGTTCGTCTCAAACCTGTATTTCAGACTTAAATTAGGTAAGCAACGAAGTATGGGGTGTGATTCAAGAAAAGGTTTTTAAGAAAAAAAAAAAGAACAAACGTTGGAGCCAACGAATGATACAACCAGATGGAACGAATTCGATTAAGCTGGAATGATGCTCGTTTTGTTGATTGTGTTGTGGCCGGAAGTGGATATTTTATACACAGAATATAACAATAATTAAATGTTAAAAAAGTGATTTAAAGTAGTTTTTCCATGTGTCATTAAGATACACGTATTTAAATTATTAAAAGGATTTAATATTAATTCAGTTTGGTACGATTTTTTTATGGACACCGTGTAGGCTATACAGTATTTCATATATGGAGTATTTCATAAATAAAACATATAAAAAATGGGATCAAAAGAAACCAAAAAAAAAAAAGTTTTTTTTAATGAAAATGTTCTCCACGAAAATCGTTAGAATTAAAACAATTCTTATCATGGTTTTTTTTTTTTTATTTCTTCTTCTTCTTTTTCTATATAAATTGATTTAGCGCAGAAACTCCTAATAATAGGTTGAGTCGGGTCTTTTAAAAATGAGAATTTCATTTTTGGTTGTATCGATATTTCACTGCACATTTCGAGAATCTTCAACAGTAATATACCACGCGGCGCGCACTCGTTTAATACTTTGTCCATACACTTTTATACCGTACTTGTATTTATTTATTTATTTTTAAGAGAGAGAGAACTTTAAAC
Organism: Polydesmus complanatus; assembly: GCA_034692225.1. Taxonomy (NCBI): domain Eukaryota; kingdom Metazoa; phylum Arthropoda; class Diplopoda; order Polydesmida; family Polydesmidae; genus Polydesmus; species Polydesmus complanatus. The sequence goes on from JAQGAZ010003107.1 coordinate 2,477, forward strand.
TCGTTTTATACACCAACATTATCTCTCTCTATATGAAAGTTATCGATTGAAGCGTACTGTGTATGTTGATCGAATATGATGGTGTGCGAACGTGTGTGTTTTTCGTCGATCATCAAGCGGGTCGTGTTTAAGAGCGCGGTCGAGGGAGCAAACATTTTTTATATTTATTTATTTTTTTTAAGATCTAGAGAAGAAAAATATAATATTTAAAATATACATTTGAAAAAGCTCAGATTTAATCGTTAAAGCGCATCTGCTTCCATCTCACGGCTCAACGTACGACGTGTTAAATATTTTTGGCCGTATACAGTACGTGCAGACGATCGATATTATATTATTCGATGGCTGCTGAAGTAGTTCGATTCGAGAGCATTTTAGAGGAGGTGGGTAGTAGGGGCAAGTTTCAAATGCTGGTCGGTACGGCCATTATTTTAGTGGGATTATTTACGGCTCTTCAAAATGTATTAGTTATCGCCGTGCTATTTACGCCTAATCATCGCTGCGTCGAGCAGCAGCAGCATCAGCGGCGCAATACGAGTTCGGACGTGTTAGTCGCCGTCGATCGAATTAAACACAACTTTGTTCCAGCTAACGCTGCTGCTGCAGGACACCAACGTTCGAGATGTCATTTAGATTTACCGGTTCGCGGTAATTCCAGCCGTGTTTCGGTCTCTTCGAGCGAGCGTGCTAGAGGAGGACGAGGAGGAGGAGGAGCACCTGAAAACAATGATCAATCAAGGAGACAGCCTCCGGAAGTCGTTAGTTGCGACTCTTGGGTTTATGAAACAAAAGAATTCCAATCAACTTTAGTAACTCGGGTAAGTACAACTACATTTATGTACAGAACACTCAATTCTTCTCTTTATTGGCTGCCTGCTGCGGGGGGTTCTGTTCTTCTTCTAAAACTCACACGATACAACTTTTGACAGGGTTTATTTAGCTCCAAAAACTCACTTATATAGTTTTTAAACAAATTCAGAAAAAAAAAAAAACATTTAATAATCGGAATTTGATAAAAGTTCCAGTATACAGTATGTTGCAGGAGGACAAGTTTTGTTCAAAAGACTCATTAAAATTGTACACACTCTACTGTACATACAGCTGGTGTCCGTAAAAAAAACATACCCAACTGAATTGTTTCTGAATAATCTTTCGGCCTCAACACTGGCTGCGTTCATTCCAGCTTGGTCTCATATGCCTCTCTCATACCTTGATGCACTTCTTCAATATTCCAGATTTGAATTAAGCATAGTACAAAATATGGGGTGCGATGCGAGAAAAAGGTTTACGAGAAAAGAAGAGCAGACGTTGAAGCCAACGAATGATACAACCAGATGGGACGAATTGGATGAAGCTGGAATGAGAACAGAGCCATAGTGAGTGGGTCTAATGCTCGTGTTGAGACCGGAAGAAGATATTTTAAAACACAGAATAGAATAATTACATATTAAAAAAGGACCTTAAGAGTAAAGTTTTTCCACGTGTCATTCAAATGTTTACAATTATTAAAATTGGATTTAATACGAATTCAGTTGGGTACGATTTTTTTACTGATCACCTTGTACATACATGTAAATTGTGGAGGTTGAGTGTTAAAAAAATATAAAGTAGCAATATTTAATTTCAAGTTTGTAATAAAAGTGTTGAGACGGAGAAAGTAGGCCTATTACATGCATGATGTATCCGATGTGCCAAAGCTTTACAACTACACTTTTACGTTCATTTATATTCTTTTCTATATATACATTTTTCTTTTTTTTAAAGTGGAATCTAGTGTGCGGATCTAAGTCCAAAGCTTCTCTCGCCAAATCCTCCAACATGATGGGTCTTTTATTAGGATCTCTTTCGTGGGGATTTTTTTCTGATAGGTTTTTTTCATTTCATTTTTCTCTTCTCACATTTTTTTTTTTTTTTTTTTCGTATATTTAAAACTCAAAAAAAAAAAAAAAAAGAAAAAAAAATATATGAGAAATGTATTTGGCTCACGTATGCGCTTTACTATGGGCTTTAATAACATCTCTAAACTTGTCAATTGGTCGTCGCTTTGCCATTGACTTTTATGAAGCCAAATGCCAAAAAGTTAAGTCTACTGTATTTGGAATGTTTCCTCTCTATGTCACGCTCATTTAAAAAATAAAAAGAAACATTTTGAAAGGAAACAATAAGATAGAGAGAGATAGAGCTTCCATAATAATAGAAACACACAGCAGCAGCAGCAACTGACCACGCCTCGTGATAAATGACAACGCCATAATTTAAGGTCTCACATAAAATGGTGGAGAGAGAAAAAGGTTCTAGTAAATGTTTCCAAGTGACGAATTTATGGATGAGAGAGTAAAACAAGGCGAGGAGGAGAATTATTATACGCCTAGGTTTTCGTGTAATAGGAAATTTATTTTTTTGACCATTAGCAATATAACATATCCTAAAGGAAAAATCTTAGATCAGTGAATGAAGTAAGAAATTGTGCGTCTCTCGTATAAAAAAATCCAAAATCACATCCAATTATTTGGTAACTGTATGTGGTAGGAGAAGAAGTTGGTAATGGATTTTTGTCAAGATGTAGCAATGTTTACGAGATCTAAAAGCAAGTGATAAAATCGATCTTTGCGTCCATCTCTTGTTTATCTAGAGACGTGTGGACTTAAACCTACCACTTTATACAATAAGAGAGAGAGAGAGAAGAGCCGTTACCGTTACTAAATTATTAAATAATATATACCGTTGGACAACAACTATTGCTGCTTGCTTGCTTGTTGTAAGAAATAACAGTAATGCATTTAATGGATTTAAGAAATTGCTACGGTAGGAAATCAGCATCTTATGTTTGTTTTGGACTAATGTAGGTGGAATGTTTACGAGTAGATAACGTTACGCAAAACCCTCAAATGTTATCTTTTACGATGCAAATTTAAATAACATGTTTCTTTGATATTTGAATTAAGGTGGCGTTCAAGTTAGAAAAACACTATAAACACTACTTTTTAAAAAAAAAAAAAAAAAAAAATACGCTCGTAGACAGACAAAAAAAATTTAGGTTATAATTTTTTTTAAAAAAATTTTTTGTAGGATTTAATTTATGTAAGTGATTTTTAATTAATTAAAATTCACGAGTTAGTCTCAAGATTTAACATAAAAATAGGATTTTTTTGGTTACTTAAAACGTATCTCATTTTATTTTTAAGTTTGTTTTTTTACAGTATTTTGAATTTTTGATTTCAGTTTGTTTACATTACACGATGTGACTTAAATTTTTATTGGACATCGATTATTAGTTTATTTATTTATTTTTTAAATGAAATGAAATTTAAATCTAGAATTTTGTTCGTAAAGTTAAAAAGGATTTAAAAACAACCACAATCACAATAGGTCGAAATAAATGTTTTAAAAGAGATAATAAGATTTTTGTGGAGCATTTAAATGTGTGAGAATTAATTTTTTTTTTGAAGGGGAGGGAGGAACAAATCAATGCTCTGTTAATGTTAAAGAAGATCGATATGTTTGGAATAATTAACGCATTTGGGCGCCAGCAAAATAGGCTTAGGTGACGCTTGGGGCTTTGATTAAACGGGTCCGTTCCTATTACTCTTTTTCATCCTCCTGTCCTATCTCAATTCCACTTGTAGAACTAGTTCTAAAAATGTTTCCGAATATTTTGAGGATAGCTGAGAAATTAAAAAACGTCTGCACATTGGCACCACCACCTTCTCATGTCCAATCAATTTCCGCTTCTCTTAGCTCTATCTAAGCCAAATTTAGCTCTGTTTTTATAAGCTTTTAAAGCCTTATTTTGCTTTATTTGTGACATTTAACATTCATTGATTTTTACTTGTTTTCTAAATTGAAAGAAATTGTGATGGTCAATGACTGTTTTTTTTTTTTTTTGGGTTCATCGACACTTTTAAACTGTGTAAAAATTCTTTCAAATTTAAGAAACAAATGAAAATTAATGAAAGCTAAAAAAAAAAGCTTTAAATGGAAAACAATTGTTGCATTACTCCAGCCGAATGTGAACAATTGCAGCAGCGGAATTTCACTCGCTCTAAACCACGAAATTTGTCTGATGCAGAGCCAAAAGGGTCCCCGGAAGTTGGTTGAATATGTGTCAGCTGTAGTGGGTGGTCCGATCCAAACCTTCATTAATTTGTGAATGACCCACATAGCCTACTTATGGCATTTTTAGTTCATTAAAATAGGAAACTCCGCGTTCTGTTTCTTCATCATCATCTCTCACATTGAACGCCATTTTAATTCAGCTAATTAAACAACATTACAATAATTTTTTTAATTAAATTTTGGGATTTAATAAAATTAAAATCCCTGTTTTTTTTTTTATTATTATTTTTTAAACGATATAAAAATCATTACACCTTACATTTAATGTAAACAAAGTGTTGTTTGTACGGGACCATTCTCTAGAGTCTACAGAGAGAGAGAGAGAGAGTCGCTGCTCATCTACTATTATTTAGCTCTACAGTATAATATAAGAAAATAAATAAACATAAAATGCTGAAAGTCTAGATTAAATTTTTTGGCTTTTCCGTCAAAAGCGAGAGGAATTAATTTGTAAGCGGAGGTAAGGGACCAATTTAAATGAAAGCATCGAATCAAAATTTATCCCCAACGATAATCTCGGCTCTCGTATTTGTATATTTTTTTGTCAGTGAAGAAAAAGCAATTACCGGTAGTTTTATACCGTACATAAAAAAAAATATATATACACATTCGGTATACATATTACCGCAATGTTATCTGATTTTAGACAGGTCCAATTAATCAAAGCTTCTTTTCCAAAAAGCTTAGATACAAAAGGATAAAAAAAATATACACAGTATTTTGAAAAAGAGTGTGTATGATGATTGTAGGTGCGGGGGGATAATATTTTGTACATATAGATACGGGCGACGAAATTGTGCTCTTCTCGGAATTGGAATATTTGTGGTTGCCGGGATTCTAGCATCATTTCCAATACACTACTTTGTGTTTGTTGTGTTGCGTGTTATTATTGGTTTTGGATGCGCTGGAGCATCATCATCTTTATACGTGCTACGTAAGTTATTTTTAGATATTTGTTTGTTTTGATTCTTTTGATTTATTTTTTCTTGTCAAAATAATAATAATAAAAAATATCTCATCTCTACCACCAGCTTTTTATTTATTTATCTCTTTTTTATTTATATATTTAAACAATAGTAGCGGAAGCTGTGGACCTGAAGATGCGCGGTGTCATCCAGATCGCATACCTCTCCATCTTTCCTTTTGCATTGATCTTATTGTCTCCATTGGCTTTCTATCTCAACGATTGGTCGACGTTGTCATTGACCATTTCATCGTGTTCGACTGTATTGCTGGCGACATATTGGTAATAACAAACAATATCAAAAAATATATATATATATATATTTTTTTTTTTTTTATTATTATTGTGTGAACCATTTTTTTTATAATAGAAAAGCCTCGATATACTGTTTTTTCATGTTGGAAAAATAATTCTACGTTTTCCTGTTAGATTTTTTTTGTTACCAAACTTCTTTATTTTGTTTTAAAAATATTTGAGGAATTTAATATAATAATAATTTTTATATATTAAATTTCTTTGTTTTTAACTTTTTTATAATTGAAGGGGGCGGATATCTCCCATTTTTCAACTTTAGCTAAATTACTTCTCCCCATTAATTTTTCATTGTATTAACACGTGCATAAATAAAATTTGCATATTAAAATGTGGTTTGTATATGCATTTTGAAGCTGCTTTCTTCTCGCTCAAAGCTCAAAATGGGATTGAAAATGCTCTTTTAAAAGGAATAATAATAAATGCAGCAACAAATATAAATCAAAATCAATTGAATTCCTTAAGCTCATGTGTTTTTACTAGTTTGAACCTCCCCTTCAATTTAATATAAATAGCAACACTACATGTATTTGTTGAATAACATAATTAAGTATAAACACTGCAGTATAAAGTATAACTTATAATTTAAAATGGGAAGTGTAAAAATGGAGTTGATCGCTAATTGCCCTTCAATTAATTTGCGGTTTTTACACGCCGAACTAATTCAAACGCTTTCAACCGGTGGCTTTTCCTTCAGTTGTTATTGTTATTGAAAACGGTATATCGGGTTTTTTCTTAACTTTATGTTTTATCTGCTATCTGTTGTTCTGTGATGTTATTCAATAACACTTGTATTTACTATTGCATAGAGTGGCAATACAGAATTTCTTTCGTTTGACAGGAGGAGGGGGGGGAGATTGTTAGTTAAAGCAACTGTTAAAGAGGAACATATTCTTTAAGTTATTTCGGCTTTTAAGATCTCAAATTTTATTAAAGTTTTAAAGAATTTACAATTTTTATTTACTGCTATTTTGATAGACTTTAATTAAAATAGTTCGGCATAAGCCTATAAAAGCCCTGGGGAAGGACTATTATTGATTTTGTTGTATTTGAAACATATACAGAGTGTGTTATACCGTTACCGTAGTATATATAAAATTGTTTTTGCATAATAATTTTAGGCATTTTATATTTTTAAAATTCAACTCGTAAGACTATATTTTTTATTGCCACTCTTTATTCTTTGTTTCAAAAGTTATTTTTGTTTGATGTGATAACTTAGTACGTACTAAAAGTATATACGCATGCGTGGTTTATATGGAGCGTGAATTGTGCAGGTTAGTTCCGGAATCTGCCAGATGGTATATTATAAAGGGAAGATTTGAAGATGCTTTCGCGACGCTGCAACACGTAGCCAAAGTAAACGGTCGACCGATTCAAAAAGATCTCGTCATGCAAATGATTGCCGATTGCAATCGCACTGAAGTACGTAGATAAATAAATAAATAAAAAATAGTTAATCAACATTTATACAGAAAAAAAATTCAAAATTTTTTTTAGTTATTAGCACAATTAGAATTCTAATCTCTCCGCATGCGAGATGGAAATAAATAAAGCGAAAATGCTGAGGATTGAAATTTTTCTATTCTGCTTTTACATTTTGCTAAGCATTTATTTTCAAAATTATTAAAAAAAACTGCTGATTTTAATATTCTAAAATAAAACGCTGCTCCCCATCTATTCTATCGAACACCAGATATTTTTTTATTGATTTTGATGAATTTTTGTTTAAACCCTATTTCTCCATTGTTTTGTTATTGGAGAAAAGTAGTTTTATTATTCACAAAGCGCGATAGTTTTGCGGGCTTAGCTTAAAACATTCAATACACGTATGCTATGCGGTTTTGTATGCTTCCAGGAGGTTATTAAAAATGCAAAATTAATACTAGTTTTAAAAATTGCTTTTAAAAACAAATTGACAATGACATCTCATTCGATCAAAATTATGTTTTCAAATTAAAAGATTTATTTTTTTTTTAAATAAAAATCAATATCATTATCGGGCAATTTTTTTTTTTTTTTATCAAAAAATTTGTATGAAAATTCTTCTCACCATTGCATTTTCTACGTTTTCCATGCGCTGCAATTCCATTATTAGCGCGCATTTTCCTCATACCCATCCATTCACTTCTGGCGCAAATAAAAAAAAAATTTTATTGAATAAATTTTTAATCTAAATGGCGCCAAATATGCTGGGGGGAGATTTTTTAAATTAAAATACTCAGCCTGCATTATCCATAATAATTTTAGCAGCTATAAATTGTGTAATTAAGCGTGTGTTTTGTTTTTAAGCGTTATTTGATTGTGTTTGCATGTGCCTCGATCATTTTTTTTTATTATTATTTTCAGATGAGAAGTGTGGAGGTTTTAGATCAAAAAGCTTGCTTAACAATCCTTTGGGATTTGTTCGGCAAAGAATTACAACAAAAAACTCTTCTTTTATACACGCTCTGGTATTATAATACATGAGGTATATTATTATATACATTGTTAATTGAGTTATTTTTCTTGCCACTTTTTAAAAGGGGTGTTGCAGCATCTATATACCACGCTATGGCGATGAATAGCCCTACATTAGGAAGCAACGTTTTTTCCACGATGTTTTTATCGGGTGCGGCGGAAGTGCCAGCCTATATCTTAGGCGTATTACTCGTACGTTATCTGCCGCGGAGAATGACTATCGTTGGATGTTTTATCTTAACTGGACTGCTAGGAATGTCGGCCTTGCTCATACCCAACGGTAAGTTTATTAAAATCACGCTTTAAAAACTAGATAATTCAATGTTTAAAGCCTCAATTATACGTTTAAAATTTTTAATTAGAGTTAATTTTTTGTGTACGATGAGAGATTTTAAACTGGTTTCAGTTAAGATAAACCGTGATTTGTCGTTCTCATTAAAACAGACAATTGAACTGAAAAGCTTGGCCTTTTTAATTATTGAAATAGTAGGTCTACGTGCATTGTTTTACTCTTATTTTGTTTTAAAGAATTTAATCAAAAAAAAAAAAGATTTTATAATCCTCTTGAGAGAAGCTGTGGCAGATCACTAGGGTTACATTCGGTTCTGCTCTGCATGATTTTAAACTGTAATTGTCGTTGTCATACTTTTTGAAAGTACTTTTTGTAATTATATATATATGCACATTGCAATTTAGAGAATTGCTTTTTTTTGGATGCATTAATCCAAAAAAAAAAAACACCGTTTCTTAATTACAATGTAGACAATCTTTGTTTACTATATAACGCTTAGATATTCCCAAAGTGGAAATATATGGTATACGACATCAAATTACATTACCCCAAAATTACGTGATAACACTTTTCTGCATCATATAATGTGTACCCAGAAAATATATTATATTATAAGATGTGTGTATGTTATTTGGATGGATAGATGGGTGTGCATTTTTCTTAAAGAACATCGTTCGTTCTCGAAATCTGCATCGATCATTATACGTAGACGTATAACCCCGACACTATATTCTCTACGTACATCCGTTGGGTTTTTTTTTATTTTTTATGGGTGGGTTGTTATTATATAGAAGTCTTTTTTTTAAAAAAAAAGTCTAGTTGAAAACATGTAAACATTCGCGAGAAGTAACTTACAATTAATCATTTATTATACCCGATGACAAAAAAAGATAAAAACTATTACATTACTGTTGATAAATGGAAATTGTGACAACGCATTTGTTCATGCAAAAAGTAATTGGCTTTCCAGTTGTTGTTGTTGTTTTTAAAATGAATAGCATTACAGTAGTTGAATATATTTATTTGATGAGATTTATTTCATTGTTTCTGCTCGTCATTTTTTTTTTTTTTTAAAGATAAAACAATAATTAATTTTTTTTTTAAATATTTTATGTATTAAGTAGAAGTATACTGTTTAATTACTGTTGTAAAATATAGTTCAATTAATTTTTGTCTTTAAATAATTCATACAGAGTATTTTAATTTTAATATTTTATCGAAATTATTTTTTTGCAGATTCTGAATGGATAAGTGTAGAATGGGTTGCATTTACTTGCAAACTTCTTATTCTTATTTCATGGAACTTTCTTTACATATTTACCATGGAAATATTTCCTACACGTCATCGTCATTTGGCTCTGGGAACTAGTTCCACTTGCGCTCGCGTCGGTGGACATTTGGTTACGTATGCAGTTACCTTATTTGTGAGTTTGGTTTTTGCATTATTTCCATTTTTAAAATAATTGATTAATTCTAAAATTAATTACAAAACGTGAAACTAATTGATTTCTAGCAGAAACAATTACTTATAATACATGATTCTTGCTGTGAGAGATGAAATAGGGCGTATCAGGGTTCGAGTTGATTTAGGAACCCTTTTCCCCCCCCTTAAAAATTCTTTTTTTTTCTACTCCATCTCTTACAGTTCGGAGATTCTTTTAATTAAAAACATTTGTGTTTCTTTCGTTGCTTTTGAAGCATGGACTCCAGTCAAAGTCAATTGCTCCCTTTCCACCGCTCTTCATTAATTTTGTGCCTGTCAATGAAATTATCTTTTTTTTTTTGTCATATAAATTATTTATTGCGACTATTTATTTACCATTTGCCGCCCTCCACCCTCTCTCTCCCCCCATACAACAAAATAGTGAGATGTAAATTACTTTCACAAACAGAAAGACCAATAATTTTACACCTGTTTCGTGTATACTCCATAATAATAATAATAATAATATCGTCTCTAATTAAAATCTAAATTCAGTTTATAGCTTTTCCAGTTTGCTAGAGAGAATTATATATATACACCGCGTATATTATTAATATGTATAAGTTATAATTATCGGGTACACACACACACCTAGCTAGTATACATTTATAAACAAAACACTAGCAACATGCCCATTTAAATAAATAAATTATTGCGTTAAACTGACAGCAATGACATATCATTCGTCTTGATCAGAATACGTTCTACCATAGATACTACGCTTGTATTGAATTTTTTTTTCTTTTTTCCTCCCTGTTGAAACTGCAAACGCCCTTCTTTCTAAACCATTTATTTCCCCGAACATGCTTGAAAATGATTCCGTTAGTTATAGATCAATAACACGCGCAAACAAAGAATATACAATATAGTTAGATTTATTCAATATACCTTTGTCAGAACCGAAAATAAATTGAAAAAATGAAACTGATGATTATAAAAATAATTGAATTTGCGGTAGATCAAACACTAGATATTAAAATTGTGTTTATTTTATTTAATAAAACAAGTTTAATCATCAAATGTCCTCTCGTACTTTACGCCCCTTTTACACGCACTTTTTTTTTTTTACCTAAAACATTTGGCTACCGGTAATTAAGGTCTGAACTTCGAACAGATGTATTTTTCATTGGTACTTTTGCTTTCGAAAAAAATAGCCTTGTAAATTATTGGTTGGGGCCCTGTTGCTCGGCTATACGATAACAAATAAAGTAAGCATACTCGCGGGGGGGGGGGGGGGGGGGGGGG
>JAQGAZ010003108.1:0-13342 GCA_034692225.1 Polydesmus complanatus
CTGATATGTATTTTGGCATTGTGTGTTTACACTGCTCACATGTTCAATCTCAATTGGACTTTCTCCAGAAGAGAAGAGATTTTCATCATCAGCGCGCATTCCATTCAATTGCATTCGAGAAAATAAATAGCAGACGAAACGGAGAGAGAGAAAGAAAAAGCTTAGAAGAAAAGGATTTAGAAATATAGTTTTCTATAATTTTACTCGTATTTCTTCTTCATATTTATTCGAATACGAGCTTATGGGCCTTCTGTTTACGTCAACAAGTTTTTATTTTATGATATAATGGTGGATAAAGTCAAAAAATAGATCTTTTTAGTGCTTTTACGCTAGTTTTTTTTTTATTATTATTTTTTAAAAATATATATTTTTGCGTGAAACAATTAATTTTGAGTAAAAGTGTTGACATTGCCGGCAATTTACACGGTCTATCGGGACCGACAAACTTCCTTTCTAAAGCCGTTATATTGTACATAAAAATCGATTAAAAGGTAATATATTATAAAAGTTTTATACACTGTATTATTAATGCACACTTTACACAATTACTGTTAAGCTAAAAAGCTTTTTTTTTTTTTTTTTGATAAAATTATATAACATTTTTAAACTATTGATTATGTATTATAGAGGTGTTTTAAAAAAAAAAAAAAAACTTACATGATATTTACATTAACTTTATCATTACTTTAATTATTTTATTGCATTTGTTGACATAAATTGAAATAAAAAGGGTTTGCGATTCATGGAAAAGGTTAAGTATAGAACCATTTCAATGCGTTCTAGCTTTAATTTGATAAGGGAATGGTGATACTATTAGAGTTTTTTCCTAATTAAAATAAGTGCAACGTAATTGTTTCGTTTTCTTCTTTAATTAATTGAATTTATTTTAATGGAATTCTAGCGTATTTGTTATTCAATTAGAATTGAATGTTTTTAAGACATTGGTTTTCATAGGGAGACATCATAAATATCTAGGGTTTCTACCTGGTTTTATAAATACTGTATTATTTAAAATGGTGGATTTTTTATTTATAGTTTTTTTTGCATTGAATTTCCAATGCAATACAATGTATGCAATGTTACGAAGTTATCTCAAAGTTTGTTTGTTACAGTACTAATTTTGAGGTTTTGTTGCTACTCGATTGACGTTTTTTTAAATAGATTTAAGGTTTATTTAATATATGCATTTGTTAAAATGGAATTAAATAAACTTTAATCTTTTTAAACACGACCTATCTCAAATTCATAAAAAAATTTGAGATAGCTAGTGATGATCCTTAACTGACTATTTAATATACGATGCCTTGATGCAAATAAGGCGATTATTGAATGTTTTCAATTAAAAATTAACTTTGGGCTTTTGAGCTGCAAATACAATTTTGAAAGAAAAACATTTATCTTTTAAACAATATTATGAATAAAGTATTGTGATTAACGTTATTTTGTTGCCGGTATCGTCTCTTCTCAAGTGTCATGCGTGTGACAACTTTTTAAAAATTAAAAATATTGCTGCATTTTGATAATTGAAAATTATTAAACTGTTAACTAAATTTGCATACCGGGTAATACATAATATGCAAAAAAGTATAAATTTTAATATTGAAAGCAGTATTATCTATTGGTAACAATTTCATATAACGGTGGCCTAATCACAATTCCTCGTATTATTATTATTTTTTAAAAATCTTTATTTTATTAATACTTGTATACCGGTAATAACATAAATAGCAAACCGTTTAAATATTTGATTTTTAAGACACATACAGCTGTATATAAAATTGCTTGTAAAAAAAAATTTTGGTGTTAAAAATTTTAAGCTTGAAAAGAGCAATTTTGTTACTACTGTACGTGCTTTTGCCGCTCGGTCGTCGATAACCATATTGACAATAGGAATCAAAATAAGGTTTTATATTGGCTTTATATTTTAAAATCTATGTTCAGTTTTATTATCGGAACTTTTGCTTTCTACAACATTTCGTTGCCAATGCAAGACCCATTTTTATTTAAGTTTCGTAATTTTTATTTTATTTTAAAAATCAATATTGTAATTACTATAAAATATTCAAAAATGTAAGCAGAAAACTTGTTTACATTTTGATTTTTTTCTAAAATGTCGTTTTTACACTCGGCAAAACTGACAAAAGAAAAGAATATGGAAATTAGTAAAAACCTGGGAAAGCTTTAAAAAAAAAATAACCTTATACGCATGCGCAACGGTTAAAATTAAAGGTGTTGCAGCTTTTTAGCGCAACATCATTCTGCGACGTTAATTATCGTTTTAGCTGGTTAACGTTGCCGACAACGAAATGTTTTTGTTGCTAAAAAACGAACGACTTTAAGTGCATACCTAATAACAAAAGAAAAGTACAGTATTAAATTACAGTAGTTTTCAAAAATACAATTAGTGATTGAAATACTAAATTAATTAAATCCACAGTTTATTTAACTTTATTAATTTTTAACTAGGAATTATTATTTATCATTTACCTGGTAATTCATGCAATTTACGGTAATGGTTCGTAGGTACGGATGAAAACGTTTTCTGAAAATTTAGCTTTTTAATAATTTTTTTAATTTAAAATACTGAAATATATTTATGCAAGTATTTTAAATTAAGTTTAAGGGCACTCTATTTGAATGCAAACACCATTTAAACCCTTTTCTATCCCGCGACCATTATCAAATGGTTGATTTTCTTTCGTTTTCTCTTTTTAGAAGATGATTTTCAAGTTTTATTGTTAACAATGTAATGTTGTTGTTGCTGTTGTCAAAGGGTTTACACTTTTTTTTTTCTTTTTCATTTTCACTTTTATTTTCGACGCTTTTTGTTTGACCTCGTTCACTTACACTATTTTTCAAAGTGTAGAGAGTTGTTTGTCGGTGCTCAATTTGCTCCGTAGTAATTTTGATCATCGCTAACTTGAAAGCCATTTTATTTGTTGTTTGCGAGATTTTTTTCCCTTATTTTTTTTCTGCTTCCTTTCGTGGTTCCTAATCCAATAATCTCTTTTCACGACTTTAAAATGTGAAAAGCAAAAAAAAAAAAAAAAAACTTACACACAAACTTTTACAACCTAATTTATTTTTTCCGTACAACAATTTCTACTTTTAGTGCGTTTAATCTGATTTTATACCGCTCAAAACTTATTTTTGGTTTAGTTTGGGGTTTGCAATTGAATATTTGTGAGCGAGCGTTATAAAAAAAAAGTATATGTAGGAGAGGCTATTAACGACTTACGAAAACCGGCGATTTGCTCTATTTTTTTGTATTATTGACGATAATAATTATTGAGTTAAATAAATTGCTGGTTTTTAAGTACTTTTATGTGGTTTTATTGCGGTTTCATATTTTATTTACCCGTATACTAATTCATCAAAAATAATTTTTTGTTTGCTCTTGTTTATTTATTGTTCACTAAATGTAATTATTAAGATTAATCGAAGAAGCATTTGAAGGAAGTGCTTATTAAAACAATCAAATTTTAAAATAATATTGTAGTAGAAATTGGATATGCTGGCCCTCAGTAATGGGGGAAATCTCGGTGTGAAGCTTTTAAACCAGAAAATTCCTATAGTCGGGCCATTTCGACTTCTATAGGCGAGATTAATTTACGTTTTCAATCCTATTTCTGTATTTCTATTTAACTTTCCAAATTACAAATTTTCTACATGAGGATTAGAAAACCTATCAAGAAAGAAAATAATGGGAAAGAGTTAAAATGTTTTGGTTTTTTTTTATATAAAAATGTGGGCTACATATTGTTGTTGAATATGCATGTTTTAATGGCATTAATAAACGGTATGTGCATACAGTATCGGAGTTATTAGGGAAAAAGCAATGTAATGAAAAATGGGTGATTGGAAATTGACAAGAAAGGGGGGGGGGGGTGAGATACCTACATAAGTGAGAAATTTTTATCAAGCTCTCCGAGATCCCGTTTATCCGGGTTTGGCGAAACTTGGGCTTATCAATTTTACAGTATGGTATTAAATGATTTTCTCAAGAACGTGGAAGTATTGGCTGTATAGTATTTTTGATAATAATCTTGGATTTATTTATGAAAAAGATTAATGGTGATTTAGCTATTAATTTATTATGTATAAAATTTAATTGAGAAAACCTTTTATTTTGTTTATTTATAAAAATGTATTTATGAATTTTAATTTTGCCAGATAAAAATAAATTGTTTTTTTGGTATTAAAAGGAAACATTAATAATTTTCCGTCTCCACAATCTAATTGGTTTTTAATTTTTCATGATGCTTTTGTATAGAATTGAATACATTTTCCGTTTATGATTGTGATGTTAATTTATTCATTTTTCTTTGCTCAGAAATCTTCAAATGCTTTATTGTTTATTATTTCACTCGCTCGAGTATTTTAAAGAAAAATACTGCAGGTATATTATTTCGATCGTTGATTGCGGTTAAGTGTTTTGCCCTGCCCCTGATAACGCCGATGTTAGCAATCACTCAATACCGCTCTGCCGCACCGTTTAAACCTTTCTAAGGGGGGCCAACAGCGCATCTAATTAAATCCAACTAAAAATCGAGGGGGAAAAAAAAAGGTGTTATATTTAGTGAAATGGAATAAATGCGTCGGAACAGATTAAACATTTGAAGGCGACGTCAACGACACATAACACCCAACCGAATTACCGTAACCGGTGCGCGTGAGATAAATTATCGGTAAAGGTTTTTTTGATAGCGTTTAAAAGCCAATGGAAATTTAGTGGAAAGAAGCGGCTAAGGAAAGGGAGTAGTAGTAAGAGTGCGAGAGACTAAGGCTGAAAATCGTTTTCGATTAAATTAAATACAGTAGATAACGTCTCCATTTAAAGCGAAACCGTGTTATCGTTTTTACGACATACATAGAAGCAAGGAGGGGTTGAGAGTGAGGGGGGATGAGCGGAGTTGTTTATACTTGTGGGGGGATGGAATGAAAAGAAAGGTTTATTTATCCTGTTGAAGTTGCTAAGGATCGAACCGTGTTTGATCGGTTGAGTCGGAGAATGAGCGAGAGGGAGAAAGAGATAGAGGGGTTGGAAAACGTGAGATGAATGGACTTTAATGGCAATATATCGTAATAAAGTGCGCATTCAATTGTTTCCACCTGTCTTTTTTGGAATGAAAAAGGTTGGTGGGTGTTGCGGGAGGAAAAAGTATAGTTGATGAAAAATGAGATTTTCTACTTTAAAAAAAATGTATCGCGGCGTATACAGAGCAGATGTGATGCGAAATATGCGCGGAGAAAGTGGAAGAGTCGTTTTGTTCATGTTCTTCATTTCCATCTTCTCCAAATATTTTGTTGCCCATATCTCAAAAACTTCGTTCTTTACATTTTTTTTTTCTTCCTCCCCCCCTCCCCCTTTATTTTCCATCACTCTTTCTATCTCTTTCTACTACCCTTTCTTTTTCTCTCTCTCTCGCTCATCTTTTTTTTTTCCTCCAACTTCTTCTATCGCTTCACTTATTTTTCAACAATTTATCTTTTTTAAGGGTTTTTTAGTGTTACACGGTGTTGTTGTTGTTGAAGGAGGAAGATATATTTTAAATTTCATAAACAAATTTATTGACATTTTTTTCTTCTCCTTATTCTTTATTTTTTTTATTATTTTTTCTAACGGGTCTTACATCAGCGCTTCGTATTAGAAAAGCGAAGAAGAAGAAGAAAAAAATTGATCGCATTTTTATAGAAATCTTCTATGTTTTAATTGCTTTACGAACTTAATATCTCATGCGTTGGGTAAGTGATTAACATCCGGGATAATTTATCTGGATAATTATTTGCTCGTTTCGCCTAATTATTGGACTATTTATCTTCATTTACCTGGAAAAATATACTTTGCGTTATTAACATAAGATTATTATATTAATTAATCAGGTTTTTTTCCCCTCCCGTTTCTTTCTTTATCTTTTTGATCAAATATTTATTTTTTTTAGTTTTATTAATGAGTTTTCTTTTTTTACATAATTATATCTTATCAAATCTGTGTTTGTTTTTTCAAGTAATATATATTTTTCTAATTTAAAAATGAAATTTATTTAGTCTATTTATATTAATTTTAAATTTGTAAAACTTGGAAGTAGATGTTTGTATTACCGGTATGTATTAAATTTGAAAATGTTGTTTTTAAATTGTTTATAAATTTAGAAAAAAAAGCAAACAAAACAGTCTAATACGTTCAAAAAAAATTTTTTTGTTTTGTTTTGAAAAGTCTATAAACACACTACATTATGCATAAAAATTTGAAAACATGCATATAGTATATTGAGTATAGGCTTATATTTGTTTCGAATTCGATATCCAATGTTGTTGTTGGCATTTTGTAAAATGAGCGAATAGAATTTTAAAATAGCTTAACATTGTTTTTGCAGATATAGATTCTCGATTGCACGTTGATACTGGTGTCACGTGATTAACAACAGTTTTTGAGAAAAAATAAAAGTCTATAAATAACCTCTATCAAAGTATTTACAGGTTATCCCGGTCACACTCTGTATATTGCGCCAAACAGCGTACAAGTTTTCTGCTTTCACAAAATTCAAAACGTCGCGTTAAATATTTTTCTTGTGGTATTTCTTCGGCGCAAAAGAAATGGAATAGCGACATTCGATTTGTTTTTAATGCCAGTTATATTTCTAACGGAATTTTCAATGTTTTGTTTTGTGGTTAGTATAAAGTGCCGTTCTTCTTCTCTCTCTTTACCCTCTCAGCATTTTACTCTCTATCTATGTACATCTCTCGAGTAAACCGAGCGAAGAGGGCCAAACGTAATAACACAGCTTCCATTTTATTTATCTCCGCGCACAACGCATAGTCTTAGAAATCCCAGCGATGAGATACAGTAAGATTTTTCAAGCTCGGAATGAGCTGAGTGTG
Source organism: Polydesmus complanatus (assembly GCA_034692225.1). NCBI lineage: Eukaryota > Metazoa > Arthropoda > Diplopoda > Polydesmida > Polydesmidae > Polydesmus > Polydesmus complanatus. The sequence goes on from JAQGAZ010003108.1 coordinate 6,883, forward strand.
TGGGTGGAGTTGTTGAACTAAAGGAAGGGGGAGAGAAAACGCGTTTGTAAAGCCGAATGCGCGGGGGGAAAAGTACGACGCCATCTTTTTTTAAGGTCTATATTATATTTTTTTCCCTCTCTTTTTTTATTTTTTCCTAAGGTGTAAATAACCCCGCCTTCTCACCTTTTGCCCCTCCCACTTCTCATTCCCCGCTCCGTGTCTTTACACAGTGTTTGGTTGTGGTGCGGAATTTAAATTCAAGAATGGGTGAGCGGGCTGAAAGGAAGAAGCGGGAGGGGGAAAAAAATCGTTATTTGTACATGTAGCAGACGATTCTTTCTTCGGCTCTCTCGCATTCGAAGATGAGTCGAAATCACGTGCGGAATTGTAATTAAGCCAAAGCCGGGATTTATTTCGAAATGAAGACGGAAACATATCCCCACTCCCTCCCCCTCCATTCCCACCCGTGGATAAAGAAGAGAACGGGTAGAGTGACATTCACTAACTACTTTAATTAGGTTTTTGTTAGGCGTTAAATAGTCGAATTAAAGGAAAATAGGCATTTTTCTAAGGAAAATTGTCTTAAGAATAAGAGCTAATTAGGGGAAATCATTAACTGGAATCTTTTTTTTTTTAACCGGTGTTGGCTGAAGGGGGTTAACTATCGTAAACTACTTTGTTATCGTTTTCGTCTTATTTCAGCTTTCGGCGTTCCGAGAAAATGAGTGGAAAACGAAGAGAAAAATCGATGGTTGCCGCCATTTTACAAACTTTTTGTTTAATTGTAAATTCTAGTCTGCTCGGGCAAAAGAGTAAAAGCCAAGAATCACTATGTTTTAAGGCATTATAATAATTTAATCATTAGAAAGAGCTAATTTAACAAAGTATAAACCCATTTTTATTCAATTCTTCGCCTGAACACCTTAGAATTAATAAGATGGCGAAGAGAAAAGGGGAATAAAAGCTAGGGAAAATATAGCGGAAATAAAAATAAAATTTAAGTTTTTTTTTTTTTTTTTTTATAAAAATAGAAAGTTAGATTTAAAAAAAAAAAATTGAGTTGGAAATGTCGTTTGAGTACTTTCCTAACGGCCTGTACATGTTATACACGCCTGAGCAGTTTTTTTTTATTTTGCCGAATTTTTTAATGTTTACAATTTTATTTGTACTCGTATTGTAATTTATTTTATTGTTGCAGCATTTTCGACTCAAAATCTATATAGTAATTGCGTAATATTAAAGAATTAAAGCGGGTAAAATATTGATAACAATTATTTATTATTACTGGTACGTTATAATAATTTTAGTTTTTTAAATAAAAATTCGAAGATTATTATGCTTAACGGTATTTAAATTTCTTTTTAGAATATAAATTATACAGTTACACGCTATAATTTAGTTTTAAATAAAAATATTTCACAATAATAATATTTTTTGCAGTACGGTAAGATAATGCGAAAAGGCATGACGTCTCGCAATGGATTATTTGCATTCTTTTGAGGTTATAAAAATAAGAATAACTTATAAAGAGCCGGATTAAACATCTCTGGGGCCTTAGGCAAAATTTTTTTTTGGACCTAATGAAACAAAATAAATGGTTTGAAATAATTATTGATACTTTGAAGCAAAAATATAATTTTGTTGCTCGTCATTTTCATTTTACATAGTGTTTTTGCCAAATTGTACAATCATGACTATGTTTTTGCCACATTTCCTGAAAAAAAAATACTGCAATATAGAAAAAATAGCCGGTGAATTTGCGAGGCGTGAAATTGTTTTAGGAAATAAGGCGAATTTTCCCACTTTTTATTTTGGCAAAATCAGGATTCTCGAAAATGCAGGTCATGGTCTGGCAATAAACCTAAATTTTTCACAACTTGTTTAAAAAATACTAATTACATTTTGCGCGTATAATGTTACCGGTAGCTCATTCTTATTTTCAAGTCCACTTTTTATGACGTAAGAACTAGAAATTTCAGGTTTATTATAAACAGTTAAGAAAGGAATTTATTTCTTAAGCTTTAGGCGTCATAAGCATAAAGGAAAAGCAAGTTCTGCTTACCAAGTTTGTTTATCTCTTATTGTACGGTTGTACCATTATTATTAATTTACAACTAGACTATTGTTGTTATTAGTTAAGGCAACTACAGTAGCTTATACATTTAACTCGGTGCTGTGTTAATTGTATGGAAGGCGGAACTGCCAGACTTTGAATTCAACTCTTTTGACAATAGTTACTAAGCAATAGAAATCGTTTAGTATATTTTGAAACGATCATCAGAAACTTTATTACATTAAACGTACAATGCGTGAACTTTGGGGCTTTGTCTATTTTTAAATAGGTAAGGATTGATTAGAAGTTTCATTGGTGTAAAGTTTCTGAATGTTTAAATGCAAACAAAAATAGAATTGTATAGTTTCTTCTGTCGGGTAATACAAAATTAACGAGATCGATATGTATTTTCTAGCCAATTAGTGACGATGTCACACTCGAACATTGGAGCAAATGAAGAGATCAATAGATGACGCTCGGGGAGATCGGAAATCTAGCCTAGTGAAAAGAATGTTTAGGATTGAATAGATTTGCATTTGCGCTTTTATTAGTGGGTTAATCAAGGTCTTTTATTAACAAGCATAGTCTCCTATATATATGTAATTATCATATTTTTGTAGTGTAAGCGTAATGCCTGAACCCTTTTGGAAGTTTGGGCAAGAATATTTTGTGGCCTCCTTGGGATAAAAATGATGTCCGGAAGGAAAATAAATAGTTTTGGTTGCGTTTATTTTGATTGGAAATTTTTAACATTGTGTTTATCTTTAAGTTATTTCATTGATTCTTTTTTTAAAAAAATTTTGACTTGATATTATGTTAAACATAAAGAGTAGGCTACGACTTGATTAGTGGCATATTAAATAACTGTCTTTAACACTTGCAATGAGAACGACTTCTAGGGGCGGGTTAGAAATCATTTTAATGATATGTTACTAATGCTTTTATATGTCACCGAGTTCGTATTCCTCTCATAATTATGTCTTTGCTGACGAAATAATGTGTTTTATTTTTCTTGGTTAATTGCGCGCGCCTGGTGTCCGGTCAAGCTGTGTTTGTTGAACTGAAATGGCGTCGTCCACAATGCGTTGACGTCTTTTTGCTTTGTGGACATTTTTTTTATTTCATTCTTCCAAACTTTTCCTTATTTTTTCACCGAGGAAAAGTATAGAACTGTTCTTAACCAAGTTGAGATTGAGAATTGCTCTACCATTATTGTGAATCAAGAAAATTGAGAGACGTGAATGGCAGCGCGAGTAAGCGGGTGGACAAATTATGACGCATTGAAATGACGTCGAGTGGATGAAATCTAATTAAACGCACTCCCATCTCTATTGTTAAATATTTTACTCTTACGCCACTTATTTTTGTATATTACTACATTTGAAAACTGACCGCTTGAAAGCGGATAAAAAATAAGATTTCAAGTTTAAGCGATTATAGTATTCGGATATATGAAAAACGTAGAGTGTTGTGCTTACGAATAATAAATAGCTATTGATAAAAGCTAGGAACGCGGAAAATCTGTAAGAAAAAACTTCCTCATATTTGCGAAGCTAAAAATATTACTCGAAAATGTCAAGTGTTCTATTCAGTCAAGTTTTAAAATAGGTATTACAAAATGTAGTTGTGCTTATCCAATAATACGAATTGTTTCGAAATAAAACCTAATATTGACAGATCTCCAAGCTGAACATGTTAAAAACAAAATATTCAGAAGAATAAACTTGATATCCAATATTTTTTTTTGAAGTACCGGTAAACCAAAAAGAAAAAGCCTAAGCAGCTAAATTTTGAATAATAAAGTATTTTCATTCCCAACCGCAAAACTATGTCTCCATAAAGGTTTAATAAATTCAATATTTATATGATGTAAACATAACACTGTACTGTATATCAATACAGTACTGTAATTATTACAGTATTTGTTTACTGTACAGTAGAGTCTCAGTAATCTGGGTTGGGTGAGACCGGACCTAATCGGATTATCGAAAACTCGAATTATTGGAATCCTTAATAAAACCTGTAGTCTTAATAGCAAATTTAGATTTTATTGAGAAAGTAATTATGTTATGTAGTTCTTAAAAAACCTATGTAGGATGTATCGGTAGATTAAAAGGGAGCGGCAGGTATTTTTTTCAAAGATTTTGTTGTACTCAGAAGTTTGTTCTATTAAGAAATTCGCTTTACTGAAAAATTCGTTTTATTAAAAATTTCGTTATACTGAAAAGTCTGCTTTTTTGTTAATTTTGTTGTTCTGAAAAGTCTGGCTTTTTAATTAAGACTTAGTACAGTCTTAATTAAAAAGCCAGACTTAAATTTGCAATTTTTTTTTTTTTTAAATCAAATTTTTCAAAATTTTTCCAAAAAGTAATGAAGAAAGAAAAAAATACAGTGTAATAATAATTAGGAAATCAATTTTTTTGATTCTTGGTTTATTGGTGCTATAATTAACAAGACCCCGCCGTAATTATTAGTGCTTAATTAATTGGTGCTTTGTCTTATTAACTATTCTTTGTTTTTTATGCCATGCATTTTTTGTATTACTGTATTAATCTCCGTAGGAGAGGGAATTCATGGCCTAATATAAAAGAACTTCTTTGTTTAAACAATTTCCTTGCTCTAAAAGTTTCGTTGGAAGTAATTTTTTTGTGCCCGAGATGACGCTCGATTCGTCATATCTTTTTTCGATAACATCGTTCTGCGTCATTTATTGTTCTTTTCCGTCTCATTTTGATTGCCATAATTTGACCTTATAATATTGCATTTTTCTCTGTATGGCAATTATTATGAAAGTTTTCGGTTTTATGAAAACTGTACAGGTAACATTACAGTTAAGAGACGAATTTTGGTCAAACTTACTTGTATGTTCAATGACCATTAATTTTAATGCTATGCCCAAAATAATTAAAAAAAAAAATCATCGAAATAAATTTTAACCTTAAAAAAATAATTCTATTATTAAAATTGTTTTAATATAAGGTGTTATAAGGAAAACCCTCGTTAATAGAAATACATGCGCTACATCGGAGTAACCTAAACTCGTACAATATCTAAGAGTTATTGAAGGATTGTTTATAATACATTATTATAATGCGTACGTACTGTATAATTATACGAAATAGACATCCATTTATAGTAACCATTATTTCTGCATCATATTTTATTTTTAGATGCACTGCTCACTGTATTTGTCTAGACTTTCGCTTAAGATGAAATAAAAAATAAGCCAATTAAATTTGTTTCAATATTGCAATATTTTTTTGACGCTAAAACCGAGATTTACGTAGTTTTTTTTGATTCGAATAACAGAATTTTCCCTAAAGTTTGACGGAACTTCCGAAAAATGACGTTACATTAAACAAGGACGTTATAACCAAGTTCTACTTTATTTAATTTTGTTGATCGAAGCCGACTAATGGATTTTCGGAGCTATTATTTTGCTCCGTAAGACAAACGGAAAGTAATTTGTTAGCGGGATGTAGACGTACTTTTTCTCTAAACAATTTTTTTTCTTCTTCTTGTTGTTATTGATGTATATGATAACTTAGTTACGGTAATTACTTCGGGGATTAATTACAATTTTTTTTTCTTCTTTGATTCCTCCCACTTTTCCTATCCCTTTCCTTCCTTCCTTTCTATCTCTATCTCCTTTCTCGTTGTTGCTTGTCACCGGAAATTGATGTCAAGCGATGATTGATTAATAACATATTTGATTATGATTTTTGTTTTATTAGTGCGTAGAGCGCGCCCTCTATCGCTTTTCATAAACACAATAATTCCTCGCCATCTTAATGCGCGTGTTGACCTCGGTTCACGTGACCGTAGCTTGGCATCGTCATCGGAAACAGCAGCAGCGCCTGGCATACGTTTTTGTTAGGTTGACCGGTTGCCATGACAACACGGAAGAGCGCGAGGGTGGATAAGAAGTCGGGGGAGAGCAGGAAAGGGAGGGGGGGGGGGGGGGAGAAGATGCGGAGCATGAAAAAAATATGATGTAATTTAAGTGATTTTCTGGCGAAGACGTTGGCTGCATCGACAACGTCATCGACGCACGTGCGTTCTTCCATTATTTACACTAGTCGCTTTTATACTTAGGCGGATTATCTAATTAGCACTACTTGTACGTAACTTGACTTTTCTTTTTGCGATTTAAGCTTCTTTTTCTCTTGTTTTTGTTTATTTCAAGTTGAAATCTATAGCGGATCTATTATTTTTTATCGCGAGCTAATTAATGTTTGCTCAATGAAAACATTGCTTCTCTTTTGGGAGTAGGAATTTTTTTTTTTTTTTTGCTTTTTGAATTGAAATTTCGCAAATGCAATATTTTTAATTAAAATATTCCTAATCTTTAATTCGAAGAAAGATAAGTATTTTTAAACTATAGGTTTGATTAGAAATATTTGGGGGGGGGGGGGGGGGGAGATG
>JAQGAZ010003109.1:0-13334 GCA_034692225.1 Polydesmus complanatus
TTCGATTTACGGCGTTTTGCTTTACGGCCAACTTTCGAGGAACCGATCTAGGCCGTATATCAGGGTATGGGTGTACTGTAATTTATTATCAATAAAAATGTTATATTAATGGGTTAACAGCACATTGATATTTTGCTAGGTAACCTAGATGCAATTTTGCGTTGTCTTAACTAAGCTACAATACACTTTTAAGTAGTCGATATAGTTAATAATTCAGTAAAGCTAATGCGATATATAATGTTTTGTTAAAAACAAGACAACGACAAAAAAATATACTGTATATAGTAAACTAAAGCTTTCGTTTCTGTCAGTAATTGAGAGAAAAAAAGGGGAGGAAACAACGACGGCAACAAAATAAACGGGTTTTTAATAAATTTAAAATTCTTTTCTTAACAAAAAAAAAATATTTATAATTTATCACAATGAAAACATTGTGCTCTTTCAATCAGGTTAAGTCGCGAGAGCTAAGTATTGTTCCTTTTCTATTTTAGTCTATGCCGTTGTATGGTAGTAGCTCGAAATTGATTGTAACATGGAACCCTGGTGGAGTGAAAGCGCTCCCTATTACGATTCCTTGTAAACAAAAGCTTTAGAAAACATTAATAAATTTGAGATAAAAGTATTTTTTTGTTTTTTACTTCTTTTTTTTCTTTTTTTTTTTTTTTGCTCTCCGGCACAAAAGAAGTTATATGGCTTTCTTCAATAAACCGCCTGTCGTTTTAAGGCTTTTGTCGATCAACTTCCGGTTTACTACACAGCGTTTTGCTTCCGTCACATGTACACACAGACGGATCTCAATGCCAGCGCCCTCTACACTACTTCTAGTGTCGCCTTCTTCACATTTTCGAGTCTCTTTTTCTCTCTTTCTAATTATATTTCCGCATTGAAACGGAAAACTCCATTCAATTGCATACAGCGACTTCCGGTTAAATTTCTCACTCTAAAAGTTTACCCATCGCATCACGTTTCATGCGGACCTTTTCTCGAGTTTGGCGCACGCAAACCAACTAACCGTACGCTATCATTTTGAATGTGATGTAGAGTTGGTGTAGTGACGTCAGTTTCAAGTAGTAAAAAGAAAAAGGGGGAATGAAGCACTTAGAACTTGAAATTGACTTATAACAAGTTTGTTTAAAAAATAAAAAAAAAAAAAAGAAAGAAGAAAGTTAGTAAAACCACCTTTAATGAAATTGTCACTTGAAGTACATGAGCGTTAAGTGACATCATAAAAGCAAATGACGCATCAAAGATTTTCAAAGTAGGTAAAGAGAAAGCGTAACGCCATATTGAAATTTAGGAGAGGAAAAAAATTATCCAAATCTCTTCTAAAAAAATCAAAAAGTATTAAAAAAAAATAATAATTTAAAAATTTATATAAATGTCATAATAATAGCATTTCTAGAGGGTGTTTCCAAAGGTTATGCTCAAGCTGAAGAGGAAAGTAGAGGAATAAAAAATAAACAACTACAAGGTGCCCCTGAATAACGCTATAAAATCACTAATAGCAAGCTGTACCGCAATGTCTTTCTGCTATTCAGCGCAGTGGATATACGCTTAACTCAATGCGATTATCTAGGGGCAGCATGACCCATCAAATGCGTGCAACTCCGTAATTAAGCCGTAAAAAATGCCAATTTTTTTCTGATTGAAAGTACTGTATATATATATAAAAAAAAATGTCTGTAACAAGATATAAACGCCGTTTTACTATCACTTCCGGAAGGATTTGCATCAAAATGTCGACGCTCGAATGACAAGCGAGTTAGCACGAACGCACGATAATAGATCGAAAGCGATTAAATTCTTTTTACTATCAACATTTTGGTTAACGAAAGCGAGTGACGACGCTTTCTTCGCGTCAATTTCTAGTGAAAGTCGTGATAACTTAGTTCTCCAAACTTGACAGATTTTAAAATAAAAATAAAAAAAAAATGTAATCTAGTTTTCTTTTGGCACTGCATAGTCCGAGTTCACTGTCCAATCAGATTGTATAAATTTATGAATACGAGATATATTTTAGCGCACGCGCTACATGAGCGCATATGACGTAGATGAATGTCGCACGGTAATAGCGAGTTAGAGAGAAAGAGAGAGAGAGAGAAAACATATGCGTGTTAAATCGTATGGAAACGTTTTGCTCTTTGGAATTGGAGTCTATTTATCTCTTACGGCTTACGCTTAAGACTTACGTTAGAGTTTGGTGTATGGCGCACCAAATGGAGCAGAAAAAAGTGCAGTACGGGTACCGCCGCATTCGGGAGAAAGTAGAGCCGAGGTAGTTAAGGACCTCTACTCCCCGTATACCTATCAGTAGACATTTTTTTTTTTATGGCTAATGTTGAATATTAATATCGATTGCCAGCTGCGATTTACACATCTCACGCATGCGCCATACTCTACGAGAGAAAAAAAGTTCTGCCAAATTATTAACGAAGCCGAATGAAAGCGCTAGATGTGGGGAAAAAATGTGCAGCTGATAAGTGCGACTGATTAGAAATGCACACTGGCGAAAGAGTTATTTTTTTTGTCTCCGTCGGTGCCGCATACATAAACAGCCGCGTCTGCTTTTTAAACACATCGACTTTATATTCTGGGAATTTGAAAATGTTCAGTCGTTCGGTAACACATTTTTGTCGTCTGTTCTTCTTTACTACTGTTACTGTATCATTCTATAAAGAAAATTTAAAACAGGAAAAATAGTGGACAAATGGCAATGGCATTATTAAACTGGCACGTCGGTTATACAGTTAAACCTCTACTCAAGACCACCTCCAATTGAAGACCACCTCGGTTTCAAGACCACCTCAATTGTACGTCCCTCCGCCTTTCCCATGCTAATGCACCTGTAATAGTGAACCTCTACTGCAAGACCGTGACCACCCATTTCAAGTCCCAATTTCAGTAGAGGTCTCTATTTCAAGTCTATCGAGAAGCTGCGCACTCACAGATGATGATTTTATGAGTCAACATTTGGAGTTTGGTTGAATAGACTTGATTACAATTTCAAGTAATAGAGTTCTAATCAAAAGGCGTTTAGCCACAAAATTACAATTTTAATAATATAAAAATAATAATTTTTTTTTTTAAAAAAATTCTATTTGTGGTCTTGAAATAGAGGTTTTATTGTATTAAAACAGAAAAAGCAATGGACAAATGACAGTGGCATTATTAAACTGGCACGTCGTTGATAGTAATATCAGTCATCTTTTGTTAATTAAATAATGAATTTTTAATTAACCCCAATTTATTAATTAGCTTTTGACACGCTAAAAACAGTTTTGTTTTTATATACTGTAGGCTACAGTAGGCCTATATAAAAAAAGTTTTCAGTTTTCTTTTACATGCTGCACATGCTTTTATTTGTTTTTCTTAGATAAGTTTTTTTTTTTTCTCACCACCTCACGCCATTTTGTTTTCATCACTTTGATTTATCTTTTTACCCGATCTCTATTTCTCATTGAATGCTTATTTCACTCATCAGGAGTCACGTGTCCTACTCCCCCCCTACCACCTCTTTCTTTGCGGTTGTGTTTCTCTCTAAAGACGTTAGTGTTTCTTTAAAGACGTTTATGTTCAATTAACTTCGGAGTACAGAAAAGTCGGTTCCACACTCCTTACTTTTCTTCCCCTACTTCTTTCCCGAGAAGAATTTTTTTTTTTTTCCATTTCCATTTTTTTTTTTTTTTTTGGGGTTTGGTTTAAACTTATTAACGTTAGGATACCAAAATTAGATAGAAAAACCTGGAAATGTTACTTTGTGCAGATGTACTTCTCAACTAAACCGCGTAGAACAATCTCCGAAACTCAATTAAATGAAAACGTGTTAAACGGACCGCAACTTCATTCCCACCCTCATGGCCATTCCGAGAACTTTTTGCGCAATAAAATTCGCAATTTATATTTGGCAGTAAAAGTTTCATAACTAAAAATTTAGAAATAGTTTTTTTCAACAACTAATAATGTTCTCTCCCAAAAAAAAAAAAATGAAACCCCTGACTCAACTTCTAATTTTCTTACAAACTTTTTGTTCACTTCCGGCATCTACCAAAATAACTTTATTACATCAATTTTTGTTTCGTATAATCTCTACACCGCAAAGATTTTGTCACCTAGATCGTAACATAATCTAGTATTAATAACTAATGAATATATTTCAATAACTACAGTAGTACGCTACTCGTAATAACGTATCTTCGCTATGGAATTTTCAAACATTTTTAATGATGTAAGCCTATGCTAGTCACGGGAGAATAAATCATGTAACTTGAAAGAAATAACATTGGCAGTGAAAATGTCAATAAAGGAAATAAGTATATATTATATTCCATTACAAATGAATGCGTGTCTCGAGTGTTGTATGCACACTTACATACACATTGGTAGCAACCGTCTGGCTGTCTCCGATTCTTACGATAACACCATATTACTATTTCAAAAGGTTATCGATAAAATCGAAATTGTCTATATGACGCAATAAAAAGAAGTGAAACGTATTGTAGATTACATCATAATAGACCAAGCGCAATTTCCAAGCCATGTTGGAATTTATTTCTCAGAGCTCCAGTTGTCCACCACACTTTTTTTTTTTTTAAAGATAAACGAAATTTTGTAATTTTTATATTAATCCACTATTCCACTTTCATTTAATAAAATAGTTTATACAAAAAAAAAAAAAAAAATTCAAAATGTTTTCTTATTTTGGCGACAAGAATCACAGAGCTTGATTTTGTAAGTTGATAAGAGTCACAAAATACATACAAAACAAATAGACTGGAAAGACATTTGCGGAGTTAGCCATTAGAAAGATGGATGAAAGAATGAAGATTGAGGATAATGCTCGCGCAGAAACTGTTTGTTTTGTTAATAGAAGAAAAGCACATTTAATTGTAAACGTATCATTGGAACTGATTAAATCGCTTTCAGATGTAACGCAACAAAATAACCTAATTAGAACAACAGTAACAAAATTACTTTATTCATTACTAGATGTAGTAGTCGTGCTTTGCTACGAGTAAAATGGAGTGTTCAGTGCTTTTGCCCGCCCGTCCTCTCACTTTTTAAAAAAACAAATGTGGACAAGAGCAAAACCACACATTCGCCCGTTTCTTTCGTTTTTTACTACGTTTTTTTACACGTATTAAATCTTACTTTTTATTTCTTTCTTGGTAGTAATAGTATAGATTAGCCACGCAATTTAACAAACTAGTATTTTCCTGTACTACATACTGTAATTATATTATTATTGATTTAATAGTTATTTTTTTTTTTTGTCTAACAATAATTGATATAAATTAATAAAATTTAAAAAATAGAAATCTCTAAAATGGCAACAAAATACGAGTCTTAGGTTGCGAAACATTTTAAAGTAAATATTGTTTAAAAGCATTGTACTGAGATAAAAGCAAGTGCTTGTTTTTTCTAAATTATAAGGTTTCATTTTGCTGGATTTACTCAAAAATGTAAGACATCCACATGTAATTGGAACTTTTGAAATTAGAAGCAAATTAAGTGAAAGACAGTTTCGTATAAAATAATCTCGTTCATTTTAAATTAATTGGCTGTGCACTTAATTTCATTGATTTACACTACAGTAGAATTGTTAAAAACATTAAAATTTTTATTTTGAAATTAAAAAAAATCTAAAATTTTGACCCAAAAACATATTTTTAAAAGATAAGAATTGTAGTCTTGCATATAAATAACTTAGTTGTGAAATAAAATAATTAATGGTGCTTTTATAGCCAACTAAAATTAAATTATTACATTCACGACGAGCAATGGAACTTTAAAATTTATCATTAACCCTTTAATATCGTATTAACTTATCCAAAATGCATACAGTACGGTATTGAATTTTATAAAATGCATGTTTTCAAAAACAACACATCGGAAATGCATTTAATATTATTAAAAATCATACCGTACCGGTACATAAAAACGTTTCAATCTAGTCAATCGAATACCGTACAAAATCCAAAAAACCTTTTTTTTTTTTTCGTCACTTCCTTTTTAGAGAGCATCTACCGTATCTCTCTTTTATATTTTCTAAAATCGAATTTCCACCCCTAAACAATAAATTCTTCTTGCTTTTCTTTTCGATTTAAAAAAAAAATGCAAATAAAATATTTCTTTCCAAATAATATAAAAAAATGTTTTCTTTCATTTTCTTTCAAATAAAAAAAAAAAAAAATTTAAAGAAAACATTTAATAAATGTAAAGAAATTTGTTTTCCCTTTCCATAGTTTTAGTACGTCAGCCTAAAGGCATCTAACAACTTCAAAAAGTGAGTGAGAGAAAAATATTTCTTAAAGATTGCTCCTACCACTCCTCCTCATCCTCTTGATTCCCTTTACCCCACCCACAACCAACCTCAACGTACAAGACAACAATTGGACTATATATTATCCAACCATCCATCTATCTGCTTATGGAAAACCACCTACTAATATTTTCTGCACTGCCTTCCAGACATATCACCCCCCTCCCATCTTTTTCCAACCTCCTTTTGCCCCCTACCTACATCTTTTAGCGTTTTTATGTATGTGATTTACAATTCCTCTTGTTTTCTTTCACTTTCATATATAGCAGGCTCCTCTTTTGTCTTTCGCCCTCTACGATATCCTCAAGGGGTTATTTCAAGCAATAAATAAATGCAGGGTTAAAAAAAAAAATTGGGAGTCGTATACATACTGCACTATTTTTCCCGTTGCTTGCACGCGGTATACAATTCACGTGCACTCTTTCATTTTCTACTTCCTCCCTCCTCCTCCTCTCCCCACCCCATACACACACATTCCCAACACCGCCCCACCCTTTATCCCATCATAAAGTTAGAAAAAACGAGCGATTTAGTATTACAATTGCTCGCGAATTGCGATGACTATGTTAGGTTTACCTGCACCTTACAAATATTCATCATTTTCTTTTTAAAAAAAAATAAATAAAAACAAAGAGGGGAAATAAACAAAGAAAATGTGCAACTTTTTTCATTCGATCAAAATTCACCGCTAGACTAGCATTTCTTTACATTTATTAATGTATTTTTTTAAAAGCAAAAAAAAAAAAACAAAAAAACAAACTGAAAAATGTTGGAAGCGCGTTAAAAAATAATCCCTCGCCGCCATTAAACAATTTACTTGGACGTGTGGAATGTCGTAATACTTTGGGATTTGTCGGGCCGGTGTTTACTTGACAAGATGACGGAATAAGTCTGGACTGCTGTAGTAATTGCGCTCAAGAAGAAGAAACCGCGCCTCATCTTTCCCCCCCCCCCCTCCACCCCGATTCATCCATCAGTCTTTGATTTGTCTTGTCTGTGATTTTCGGCGCCATTTTAAAGCATCGAAATTCTGTCCGATACTCGACATCTACATTTTCTGTACAATGCACCTTCACACGGTCAAATGAGTTATAAGCGAGAAGACAAGATTTATATAACTTAAGCCAAACATGTTATAGGATTGGAAGCGCATCAACGACGAAAATTCATGGTCTTATTTTTTTTTTTTTTTGTGTGACAAGAGTCTCGAGAGTTTGGCTTAGAGATGGTACCCATGTTTTCCAATCCAATAAATTTCCTGTTTACAATTCCGACTATATTACACGTCGTTCGGAAGAAGATGATTGCAGTCATTTTCTTCGTAAGCATAAAAAAAATATTATATAGGCCAAGAATTCAAAATTATGTTTTATCAAATATTAAATTACTAGGCGACAAAATTTATTAAGATCAATATTTAGGAAACCTGGAAATTAATAATGCTAAGTTATTATGCATTCGTTATTGGCAGATAATATTTATTCTACTCTTAAAAAATAAGTTTCAAATAGCCATACTTGATTTGATTTTGCAACAAATTTCGTGTAATTATCACGTGAACACGGTAACGAACGCGTGTTAAGACTTATTATTTCTTTGAGCCTATAGTGACACGCGCTTTAATAAAGCGCTTTCCGCTTCATTTACCACTGAAGTCTTTTCGAAGTACAGATATTTAATTTATAAATGGCGTTAATAAATTTAGATTGGTCTTTCTGAACCATTAAACTCCCAAGTTAACTTCATCAATTTCGTTATTGTAATTAATTTTCCACAGACGAGCAACAAAATCAGATCAATATACCCGTCATCGTCTTCAAACTTGCAACTTGAGGTTCTGACCTTAGGCTTGGGTCTTTAAAAGAGTCGATAAATGAATCACACCTTTTAACACGTTTCGCTTTACGGAAACGAGTAAATAAAAATTTGACACATCCAGCGAAGCTTTAATTAGATTTATTTAAATGAAACATTCAAATTTATGTGCATACCTAGTGGGTTTCATTAGTACCACCCGCACGTGAAGAAAGAGACACTTATTTTAACTTTTAAAAAAAAATGAACACGGATGAAGGAACCTTTTTTTTATATGATGAAGCGATTTGAACCTAAGCTACTACCCCAGACTTGTTGAAACTTCCAAATTGAGTATTTAGTGTTGTTTTTTTGCGTTACTAGTTGTGTAAGAAAAACAGAGGAGGGGGATAAGAACAAATTGAGTCTAAAAGAGGTGGGGGGGGATTGTTTTTTTACACATACACAAAAAAATAAGTTTGGTTAGGAAAAAGCCAAATTATTTACTTCGAGTCAAGTTTTTTTTTATTTTTAAAGACAAACATTACTTTGTGTACTTGTTAAAATTCACACATGTAAGCCCCTCTGCACGTTTCCCCCATCTCTCTCGAAAATTATTTTTTTAGTTCGCTATTTTTACCCCTCTTTCTTAAACATGTAACGAGCGGTTAATCATTACGCCACTCCTACTCTTCCCACATAACTGCATGAAAAAAGATTTACAAAAATCTTTTTAGCACTTAAAACAAATTATTGTATTCGCACTAACTCGCAATTTTTTTAAGAACAAAAAAGATAAAAAAAATTTCTATGATTTTCTTCCTCGTTATTACTGAATATTTATTTACAAAAAAAAATTCTTTTAAAAAAAGAAGAAGAAAAAATTATCGCAAAGCAATCAAAAAATTATTATTTTAATTTTCTCAAGATCTTGGAATTGAAACTCAATTGAAGGTAATTTTCACAAACTTTTTCAGACATCAATTATTTTAAAAAAAAAATATGCAATAAATGAACCTGTAAGTTACTTGATGACGTTTTTGACTTGAGGTTTGAAAAATAGTGCCCTGGGGAATTTTTAACTCAATTTGAGCAAATGCGAGTTAATACTTTAGGTAGACTTTCTGCGGGGTATAATTCATCAAAAACAAAAACAAAAACAAAAAAAATATAGAACAATAATATCGCACAAAGTAACGTTTTCGACCTTGTCTCGTTAGAAACACCAAAGATTCCCATTAGATTGCTAAAGATAATGCTGGTCCAAATAAGTGATGACCAATTTATTCTCCTTACTTCCTGTGTTAAAACTGAGAGGGTGACATTCTGGCCTTAAAAAGCAATTAAAATTCTCAATATTTAGTTGCATCGGGGAATACAATCTTATCGAGATAAATCATCGAAAATTAAATTATCATCAAAATTTAAAATCAATTAATCAAGCCTGATTTAACTATTAAAAAAAAAGCTGAGTAACCTTTAGCAATCGCAATAATTATTAACCACAGAAAATGTATTAAAATGTAAAAGTGTTTTTTTAAATGTAATAAAAAAAATATAAAAAATAATTTATTTATTCACGCGTTTTATTATAAACTGGCCTTATGGTTTTCAAGTAGGCTACACTCTACTGTTTACCATCTCGCAAATATAAAACATAAAATTAGAATTTTCCTTTCCATTATTATTTTGATAAAAGAATAAATTCAATATAAATTCGCTTTTATTTTAAGGTGATGAATAACAATACTGTATATGTAAATGAGTGAAAAAGTTCCATCATTATTTTTTGTACGGTACTAAAAACGTTGAAAATGTGCGATGGGGTTCCATTAGGTAAAGATGAGCAAAAAAAAAAGGAAGTTGGAGAAGATGAGAAATGTGATTAAAAAAAGAAGTAAATTTGAAAAGTGCTTAATATTAGAAGATGAATCGTTTGAATTTGATAAATGAAGTCGCTCGTTAACGTAAACGTGGAGAAAACGTATTGTTCGAGTTTAAAATGGTTTCAAAGTCTTTTCCAAGATTTCCCATACCACCACCATCACACCACCCTGTTTGTCATTCCGGAATATATTGAGCAGCGCCACCTATCCAAGTATCGTTCACCGTACGCCATCTCAACTGCACTGGACGCTGCACTTGACTAATGGAAGCCATTTCCGGTGTAAGATGCCGTCGACTGTTGATTAATGGAATCATCACATTCACCGGAAATAAGAAAAAGAAAAAGGAATCCTATTTCTTTTTCTTTCTTTCTATTTTAGCAAAAATGACGTTAAATATCGTTGCATTAAAAATATTTAAAAACCGGAAGTTCATCAGCATCATTTACGTCAACAGAAATAAAGCTTCTCAATTTTATTTACAAAAAGAAAATAAATGCAGACTATATAAAAAAAATTGTCGGCATTTCTGCGCGTTCAATAATAATAAAAAAAACATTGTTATTTAAAACAACAAAACTTAAAATTCAAGAAAAAATTGAAAGAAGGAATAATCGCAAAAAAAAAAAATTTGTGACGCTGCAAACCAAATAAGAAATAAAATAATATTCAGATCACTGCGTCAAAACTCAAAACTAATGCAAAATTCATAATTTATAAAAAATCTCCATTAAAATTCAATATTGAATAAATTATCCAAAGATTCCTAAAATAAAAAAAAAATTAGAAAAAAAAAAAAAAAAAAAAAATGGGAAAAGATGAAATTGCTTCGAAAAATTGTAAATGCATATGAGAATGCGTAAGATTTCCCTAAAGAAAGCAATTTAATGAATTGTGATTTTCATTTGAATCTCATTCCGGTTTCAAAACGACAAATACAATAAATATCGATCGAACCCCCTCCCCCTCTAAACTACAAACGGGGGTTTTAAAAAAAAAATCTATCCCCTATTTCCAAAAATAAATATACATGTGTGTATGTGTGAATAGTAAAATTGTGCCACTATCAGCACCAGAGGGCATTACCGCATTGCATTGCCAAGCATCAACATACATCATTTAATTCTTGATCGACTTGGACTTTGACAAACGATTTTATGCCTTCCAGCCTCCTTACCCCCTTCCTTTTCACCCTCTCCTTCCACATCCACCATTTGATATAGCGTACGTCATTTCCGTTAACGTGCTTTACCCTCCCCTTCACTTCCATCCATCAATAGGAAGCACGTCAATTCGTAGAGGCATAAAAGCGAGTAAGTCTTTGCTCTTTCAAGAGCGGAGTAATTTCTCCATATTTGATTATCAACGACAACGAGTGATGTGCCCCTAACACTACGCAGCAGCTACTTCAATAAATATCTGAGAGATGTTCAAATATTACGTAGTATGTTTACCAAATACGACGCGAAAATAACTTTTGAACCCATATTTTTAAGAGGGTTGTTCAAAATACAGTAGGTATACCCTGCCCACAAAATAAAAAGACGATGTGTGTTTAGGTACAACACTACGTCGGAATACGCCAGTGTCCTAAATACTTGAAAGTGTGAATTTTTTTTTATATAAGCCCTACCCGCTACTGTATTTCTTTTTTTTTAAAAATCGCTCAATAGCATTTCTGAGTTTCCGTGGGAATTCTGCAAGACCGATTTCTAAGATAACTCCATATAAACAGTACAACCCCGATATACCGATTTATTTTCATTTAAAAGAAAGAAAGAAAAAGCATCTCAAATTTTACCATGGAATTTTATCTTTCCACAAAACAATATCAAAGACTTAAAATCATAGAACTAAAGTATTAACAAATGGTTAGATCAAAGTTTTAATAGAATTTCGACCTCGGATTAGAAAGAAATCTTTTTAAAAATAATTTTATCTTTCTAAGTTTTGTCGCAGTCATTTTCAAGTGTAAAATAAGAGTTAGTAAGTTAGGTATACAGTATTATGCATGACAATTACAAGTGAAAAGTGTGCGAAGCGGTAAGAAGTGGCGAAGGTTTATGGGCGGTATTGTAAATAAAATCCATCGAACAGGAAGCGTGTAAAAGACCGGATATCGATTTTCTAAAACGGCAAATCGAAATTGGACACCTTTAGACATGAATAGAGAGAGAGAGAGAGAGTTGGACATTTTTCTCATTTCAGCTTGTACCATACAGGCGTTTCCACTGAGTAGTAGACTAACCCTAACCCTAATGCCTAACACCAAAATCCTTTTTCAAATAGCAACCCGAACGAAACGTAACACAAACGCACTGTAATGCAATGGCTGCCAATCCATACAAATACTAGTAGGGGGAAAAAGAAGATGACGAAAAAAAGAAAAAAAAAAAAAAAAGAAAGTGGAAAAAAAGAAAAAAAAAATCACAAGAAAATCGAATTCTCCCAAATCCATTTCCAGGGAATTTTCTAATATTTACTTTTCATTTCAAATGCTAACTAAAAACTCCATTTATATCTCCAACGCGCATGTACCGTACGAAGGCATACTGCTGTACATCCGTATACAAGTCCTTCTTTTTAACATTTCAATTTAACTCGCGATTTAAAAATACTCAACTGTATATAGAAAAAAAATAAATAAATACGTAAAAGTGTGACTGCGTGAAATAAATTTCTTCCTTTATTATTAAAGAGTTGTGTATTGACATGTTTTGAGTGACACAACACATCTAATTAAATTTGTAAACGAAAAATATTCAAAAAAAGAAAAAAAAATCACTAATTTAATAATATTCGAGTAAACTGATTCCAAATAGTGTAATCGATTCGTTGAAATCACTAAAGTATGTATGTTATAAAAAATGAAAATGCATACAAAATCAAATATACAAAACATTTTGTAATACTGCTATGTAGTGTATTTTGATGCATTCTCGGTACTTCACTTTTTTAGGTATCAAATCTACCACTTTAAGTGACATAATAAATATGCACCACCGTATATACTTTTTCATAAGAAAATTGTAAATTAATCAATCATTCACTGCTGACGAAAATTAATTATAGCTAACTTGAAAGCAAAAATACTGTAATTATTTTTCGAACTTGAATTTTAAACAAAAACTAAAAAGAAGATGATCGATTTCTGGCTGAAACATAACATTAAAAATGTCATTTACGCATTTGTCCATAAGTACAGGGTGGGGCAGCGAAAAGTACCTTATTTCAAAATGCAATAAAACTTTTTTGATAAATTAGAATTTTTTAATTTTTTTTTTATAATGTAGGTACATATCTAAAGTTTTGTTTTACATAGATTTGAAAATGAT
>JAQGAZ010003110.1:0-13332 GCA_034692225.1 Polydesmus complanatus
AAGGATTTAAAGTGAAAAGGATTCAAAGTGAAAAAGATTCAAAGTGAAAAGGATTCAAAGTGAAAAGGATTCAAAGTACTAAGGCGAAGAATGCATTAGCGGAAGGTAACGGTAGAAACGATGAATTATTGTACGCCCGACGCAAAGCGAGGTGTGTGTCAGTGATGCAATAAGAAAATGATCGCAAAGCGAAATCTGAGTGCAAGAAATTATTTTTGTTTACTCAGCAAAGTGATTACATGTAGCTTTGATTCTAATATCCGGCGAGAGCACGTTCCACTAGATAAAAATAGGCACACAACGCAAATTTAATAATTAATTAATAATAATAATTATTAGTTCTTCGCCGGGGAATCTCATGACGTCACGTCTCAACAACAGCTCATCTCCCTTCCACTCCTACACCGTACACGGGAGCGCAAAAGTCTCAAGGAAAGATTAAGGAAAGATTTTTTCTTTAATTATTCAAACAAAAAAAAAATTTTTTAGTTAAACTTTTTTTTTAATTATTTTTTTTTTTTTTTAATTAAATTTCTCGATTTTTTTTTTTTTTCTTTAAAAACAGTTTTTTTTTTAATTTTTCTCTCCTTATATTTTTCCCCTTTCTTTCCTTTTGGTGTAATTTGCTTCATCCATTGTGCTATATTTTCCTTAATTGGAGATCCCGGCATAAAAGCCCCTTGTAGTGCAGATAAGGGGGGGGGGAAGGCATTTGTAATAAATGTCCGGCCCTGCTCGCGTTTCAACGAGAGAAAAAACTAAACAAAAGTTGCATAATAATAATTTTTTTTACCCAAAAAAAAACGCAACACCCAAAATTAACCTTAGCTGCAGCGGTTGTTGGGTCACGCGTCATCCCCCGAGTGGGTGACCGGGGGGGGGGGGGGGGAGAGATAAAAGGCGGGAAGCTATGCAGATGAGCGGAGGCGGGAGATTAGCATATCCGATCCGAGTTCACGTCTCTACCGGAAACGGAAATCAATTCACGATAAAGCGAGAGGAGGAGGAGGAGGGTCAACAGTTCATCCACCGCCCACTTCCGTCGCCATCTTTGATTCTTAATTACCCCCCTCTAATTGTTAATCTTCCTCATTGTGTTGCACCACAATGAACGCGCTTCCACAAGCGTCAAACGCCCTCCACCTCCCACTTATACAGGTGAAACAGCTTATACATCTCACTTTCAATGGTAAAAAAAAATCTATTTATTCCATTTATGAAGGTAAAATAGCCCATACTTTCCACTTATATAAGCAAAATAGTCCATACTTTCCACTTATAGAGGTAAAATAAACCATAACTTCCACTTATAAAATCAAAATAGTTCATACTTTCCACTTATAGAGGTAAAATAGTCCATATCTTCCACTTATAGAAGCAAAATAGTCCATATCTTCCACTTATAGAGGTAAAATAAACCATACCTTCCACTTATAAAATCAAAATAGTTCATACTTTCCACTTATAAAAGCAAAATAGTCCATACTTTCCACTTATAGAGGTAAAATGGCTCATACTTGCCACTTACTGAAGTAAAATAACCCATACCTTCCACTTACAGAAGTAAAATAACCCATACCTTCCACTTATAGAAGCAAAATAAGCCATGCTTTCCACTTATAGAGGTAAAAAAGCTCATACTTGCCACTTACAGAAGTAAAATAACCCATACCTTCCACTTATAAAAGCAAAATAGTCCATACCTTTCACTTATAGAAGCACAATAGTCCATACTTTCCACTTACAGAGGTAAAATGGCTCATACATGCCACTTACAGAAGTCAAATAACCCATACCTTCCACTTATAAAAGCAAAATAACCCTTACCTTCACTTATAAAAGCAAAATAACCCTTACCTTCACTTATAGAAGCAAAGTAACCCATATTTCCCACTTATATTGATAAAATAAAACACACACTTCCAAGTTATACTGGTAAAACAACTTATACTTCCTGCTTATGAGGTAATAATAATCTGTACTTCCCACTTATCCAGGTAAAACAGCCGATTTTATCCACTTGACTAATATATATCTCACTTATAGAGATAAAACAGCTTATCCTTTCCACTTATGAAGGTAAGATAATTAATTTTTTTTAGCTATAAAAGTAAAATGGCTTACACATCTCACTTATAGAGTCGAAATAGTCTAACCCTTTCACTTATAGCAATATAAGTTACACTTAAGCAAATAAAAACAGTTTATACTCCCCACTTCTACTTCTACCCCCACTTCTACTTCTACCCCCACTTATCGAGATAAAATAGCATATATATCCCACTTATAAAGGTAAAATAGCGTGTCATTTCAACTTTTTTAAGCTTTAATAGAACCTGAGTTTTATCCCAAACTCAAAAAAAAAACACACAACGAGCTAACAGCTTAACACTAAACCCAAATAATTTTAATTATTGTTTATTTTTTGGCTTATGTTATTTATTTATTTTTATTTTTTTTGCTTTTAATTGAGTTTTGTTTGTTTACTGTTTTTATGAGTTGAGTGAATGCGGAAATCACACGGTGGACTTGTTCTTTTTTTTTTTTGTCTATCGGTTTCGGATTTTCCCCAGCAGTGGGCGCTGCTGATGCTTCGTGCATATTTTAGTCAAAACGTGTAAGACGCCATTTTAATCTCACCTTCACAACTTACCCCCACCCCATTGAAAGCTCCCCCACCCCCAATTAATCACTTAACTCCCTCTTCACGCAGCCATTTTTATTGTTTTATAAGCTGAGGAGATGACAATTAGCAAGGTTACTAACCTAACAAACACCTCGTGACTAATACCCCCCATTTACACCCACCTAAACCCCTACCTTAACACCCCCCCCCCCCCACACTCTGCCATAAAATAATAAGAAGAAAATAAGCGTCATAATAAAAGAATGAAGGCTGCAGCACTCACGCTGCATCATCCGAATGACGTCATCCAAGCTCGCTCATAAACTCCACTTCCGGTCATAATCCGTTTCCAACCATTTCTTTTTCTAAACTTGCTTTATAGATTTTTAAGTTTTTAAAAAAAATTATTATTTATCGTTTTAATAATTTTTCTTTTTTTTTTTTTTCTTTTTGTTTTTCGCTTTTTTTTTTCTTAAAAAAAATTTTTTTTTTTTAAATCTTCATTTTTGATTATTTTTTTTTATTATTTACCGATACCTTTTTTTTATTTTTTTTCTTCTTAAAATTTTTTTTTTACATTTTTTGTTTTTTGAAAATTAAAAAAAAAAAAAATTAAAATTTTTTTTTTCAAATACCGGTACAGTATAAAAATTCTAAATAAAAAAAATTTTTTTTTTTTTTAAATGTTTATATTCTCTATTGTTATAATTACATTAAAATGTTCTTTCCCTTGGACATTTTTATTTTTTGATGATATAAATTTAAATGAAGAAAAAGATTCGGCATATAGGCTGGCTTCAAATTCAATTCGCGCCTTCTTCCACTATACACGTACTCCTCTTCCGCTTCAAAACACGCGTGATTGGGCGGAGAACAATTGCTCTAAATTGACGCAAATTCAATACAGTAATAATAATAATTTATTCTCCTAACGTACGTTCCGAATGGTTCGCATTGCGCAACCGCTTCGTGCTCATACACTAACTTAGCACCATCCACATACAGTAATAGCCATAAAAGTCCAAAAATATAAAAATGTCCGCCTCTCCAACTGTAATAAATCTCAATTCCCTGTTTTGGCTCTTGTTTAGTATAGCCCACCGCATCAATTTTTAACCCCCCCATTATCCACCATTATTACGGCAAAGCGCTGAAAGCCTCGTGAAAGGGATAAAAATGGCTACCAATTGGTTTGGTGGGGTATAGTGCACAAGAGCCTATCCTATCAATACACTCGGTGAGTAATCTAAAAACAAAAATAAAGTTATTTAAAAAGATTTTTTTGTTGTTTTGTTTATCTTTTAATCTCTTTGGCCTTTCACGCAATCGTTTCTATAATCCCCCCCCCCCTCCCTCCCTTATCAACCCCACCTTCCTCCCCCTCCCCTTCCCCCCCCCCCTACTTCAACCCCCCAAATTAATAAATAAAGTTATGCACGTGTTGTTTTTATTTGGAAAAATCCCGAGCAATTGAAATTCAAGGATTTCGTTACTCCGACTCTCGGCCGTGCCCTCTGACCCCCTTCATAACTACCCCCTCCCCTCACATCAACCCCCTCCCTGCGCTCCCTACCGTCGCTTTTTACGCCACATTTCATGGCAAACTACTTCGCTCAATTTCAAACAAATTAAAAGAGAAATAAATACGGAAAAACAGCTGTTTTCGTCGTCAACACGCCCTCTAGCGGATCGTGACGTCATCCTACACTCTGCGTAATAATAATTATTTGGGACAAATGCTTAGCATCTCCGATGGAATTTGTAAGATGTAACGGTAGAGGGGGGAGTGATACAGGGTGGGTTGATGGATGGTGAGTGTGAAGCACCCTGTATCGATGTACTGTAGTTCAGTTGGCGCCATAATTTATTCGAAATTAAATTGACATTTCACCTAAGAATTTATTAGGTTGCAACCGCGTGCTAAGGATTTGGATAATGTTAATTCTGTTTCGCTCAATTAACAATGTAAATAGGATGTAAACAGGAAAAAGTGATTAAAAAGCTTACCGGGTATTAAAAAATTATTATTATTCTATTTTTTTTTTTTAAATAATTTTCGTTATAAATATTTCGTTTGAGAAAATAAAATTTTTGTGAAAATTTTAAATTTTTTTGTTGTTTTGTTTTTTATAATGTTTTGCTTTTAAATTGTTATTTTTTTGTCTCATAAAAATTATCCATTTTTTTTTTTTTTTTTTTTTTTTTTAAACAATGTTGTTTTATTTATTTAATTAATTTTTTTCTTAATTTCTACAATATAATTTTTTTTTTCCAAAACATTTTTTTTTCTAGAAACCTTTTTTCCTTAAATTAATTTTTTTTTTTTTTGGAAAATTTTTTTCTTTTATACATAATATATAAATTTTCATTTTTTTTTTTTTTTTTTTATAATAATTTTTTTTATTACAGTAGAAAAAAATTCCAACCAATTATTTATTTACGATACTGTACATGTACTGTAAATGTATTTTTCTTGTTAAGCTGAAGCCAAAATTAAATCAACAACAAAAACGCAAAAAAAAAAAGAGCAATTTTTAAGAACTCTCCAGGGTTACAACACTCACCGCATTCCTCAGCACAGGAGGAGGTAGAGTGAAGGGGGAGGGGGGTAGGGTCCCAGCACTGGCAAAGGTCTTTAGGTCCCTGGGTTAAAAAGCAATGTGGCGCCAGGGAGTCTCGCTAACCAGAGGGCGAGAAAGAAAACAAGACTCCTCAGAGAGAGAGAGATTGAGAGGGGGGGGGGTTGAAGAGTGGGGGTTGTGAGGGGGATGGAGGTGGCAGGGGTGGGGGTAGGCGTAGTGGCCAATTGCGCCACCTGCACCAGCAAAGTTAACGAAATAAATAAATAAAAAACAGCAGAAAGGACTTTCAAGATTTACATCCTGTTCGCTTTTTTATTCCTTCTTTGAAGGAGAAACAGAGATGGAGGGAGGAGAGTTGAGGGAGGGAGAGAGAGAGGGGGTTGAGCAGCCCCTTTGACAGAGAGAAAAGGCACCGGAAGTCCATTTAAAACACTGAAAACGAATGCGGAAAAAGTCGATCTCCCCCTGGCGTCACTCAACAAAAGACTCGCTACAAAGACCTTCTCCCCCTCTCTACAAAGACCGACTTCCGCGTTTACAACAACAAACCCCTGAATTGAGACCGAGGTTAACGAGAGAAGAGAAAGAAGAAAGGAGGCATGTGTCGTAACCGGATGTTTTTAGCTTTGCTCTTTTGTTACTCCCCTACCCCTATCTTATTTAGAATGGGGGGTTTTTTTTTTATCTCTTTCAAGGGTAAAACTCCTTAAGATGACCACTCAACATCTTGAAACACCTTATTCGAAAATAAGATAAAACTGTAAAATTTATACAATAATTAATGAATCTTTTTGGCGGTTGAACTTGGATCAATTAATTAACGAGCAGTTTTCGCTTTGAAACTTTTAAAGTTTTTTTTTGAATTTGAAGCGTTTACACGGTGTCTGTAAAAAAAGTGCACCCTGCTGAATTCGTGTTAAATCCTTTTAATAATGTAAAATATTTGAATGACACATGGAAAAACTTTACTTTAAAGACTTTTTTCATCGTTGAATTATTGTTCTATTCTGCGTTTTGAATGTTCACTTCCGGTCTCAAAACGTGCGATCAAAAACTGACCACTCTCAAATTTAAAGACCATCGTAATAAATACGCGAAGACTATTCAAAAATAAAGAGACCGAAAATGGTTAAAACCGCAACTATTTTATTTTATCAAAACTCGTCAGCAATGGACCTCCGTAACGAGACCGGAAGTGTCTATTCTACGCCACCGATCTAATTGATGAAGCGATGGGAGAGGAGGAAGAGAAGGGTCGACCCAATAACCTTCGCAAAAACAATAATAATAAAAAAAGCTTTTTTTTTTTGGGGTGAAAATAAAATAAAAATAATGAAAACAAAGCGCCAGTTGTTTATCAACAAAAAGGAGAAGCTGGCGCATGCGCGGTGTAGAGCGAGGGGTCGGAGTAGGAAGTGATAAAAGTGACCGATTCCGCTAAACCTTGAAACCAGAACAATATGGCGCATCATCCTCAACAACGTGAGAGAGGGGGAAGAAGAATTATACGCGTAAAAGGGTGAGTTTTACGAGGAAATACAAGAGAGAGAGATATATCCCGGAAACACCTCTCTCTCTCTCTTCCTCCCTTACGAGGGGCCCCTCCATCTACCCCCCTTCCCTTTACGAAGCGCCAGATGAAAGACGAAAACACGGAGGCTCCTTCGAGGAGCAGGAGGTGGGGGAGGGGGGAAGGTCACCCTCACCTCTCTCAACCCTCCCTCCCCCACTCCCTCCCTCCTTTTCCGAGAGAAAACTTGTAAATAATCTCGTTTACGCAACAAAAAAAAAGATGACAAACAATTGAACGGTGTTCTGCACAAACAGACCAACGCAAACATTTGGAAAAATTTGAGAGTTAAAAGGAGCAAACCTCCCAAGGAAGACCACTTTAGTAGTTGGCCACCTCTACTGCGAGACCACTCATTTTTAAGTTCCCTTTTTCAATAGAGGTCTCTATTTGAAGACCAACCCGATGATGCTGCGCACTCGCATTCCGCGCACTCACAGATAATGATTTTGTGAGTCAACATTAAAATGCAATGGTTGAAAATAATTATAAAAGTTCTAAATAATAATTGGATGAAATTTCTAGTAATCAGATTCTGGTTAAAACAATTTCTAAAAATTAAAATTCTAATTAAAAAAAAAATTTATATCTTGTCAGAAATAAACAATAAAAAAAACCCCCTCTATATGAAGACCACTATTAGTATTAGTCAGACC
The DNA here is from genome assembly GCA_034692225.1 of Polydesmus complanatus. NCBI lineage: Eukaryota > Metazoa > Arthropoda > Diplopoda > Polydesmida > Polydesmidae > Polydesmus > Polydesmus complanatus. Next base: position 7,435 of record JAQGAZ010003110.1, read on the forward strand.
CAACGGTGGTCTCGGTACAGAGGTTCAACTGTACCGGCGTAAAAAAAAAAATAGTTAAGTCGGGCTAGTAGTTAATTTATTTTATCTATTAATTTAATTTTGTAGAAAATTACCAACGCTCAACCAAACCGTTCGTGGGTTGGTCGCTTTGTGCATAACTAACCGTCCGATTTTCATTACTGTATACGTGACGAATGAGGCTCTTACGAAATAGCTCGTTGCAATTATTATTATTATTCTAACGGAATGTTGAGTAAATTTCCGGATTACTATACGTAAAACTCTTTCGTCATAAAACAAATCACAGTTTACAAGAAAAATAAAAACTCTTTTAACCGACAAAAATAAAATACGGTAATAAAAATAACTTAACAAAAATCGATTTTATAATTTTTTTTATTTAAAAAATTATTTCTTAATAATAATAATAATTATTATTATTGTAAAGAAAAATTTAACTTGAAAGGAGAGAACAATGTAAAAATCAACCTTCGTTTTCCTGCTTCAAGGTAAGAATTTAATTCCACTTCCGGTCATTCGCAATAATCGCCTTCATAATAATTTTCATTTCAAAATATTATCTTATCCACTACTAACCACAAAAGTGAATAATATCAAAACAAAATAACTGAAGGACTTTTAGCAACAAGCAGACAAGTCCAACGAGACGAACGAGTGACATTTGCATGGTGAGAATGTGTGTTGTTGTTGTGTGGAGCAGTAGCAGTAGGATTCAAATAATTGTTTATGCGCATGCGCACTAATATCATTCTAAATACAAGTAAAAAATCAATAATTAAACTCTTATTCAGCGAAAATTTTTTTCTGTAATTTAAAAGAATTTTTCCCTTGGTCCCCCCTTTGAATTTTTTTTTTCCTTTTTTTTTTTTTTTTTAATAACAACATTGTTTAACTCAAAAAAAAAAAAGTGGATATATCTGCTTATGCAATAATAAAAATTCTTAAAAAAAAAAAAAAAATTAAAATTTATCAAAATCCAAAAAATATGCTCAATAACATCCAGTGCACGTTGAGTAATGAGTAGCATTGTTACTAATAGTAGCTGCATTACGCACGCCAATTACCGTATTCTAATCGATGGATGTTGAGGAAAATGTAGGGTGTTTGTGGGGGGCGGGGCCAATCAGATTTTCAATTACGCGTCTCCCATTCCGAGCCCCACGCCATCTAACACCCCTTTCTATTATAGCACCCCCCCCCCCCTCCTCCTCCTCCTCGTAAGAAGACTAGGTCAGGCTGGCAGCAAAACAACAACAGCCGAGAGAGCCCCCCCTAGAAGAAGGCCTCTCTCTTTCACTCTGGTGGAGGAGGGAGAAAGGAAGGTGAGCGCTTTAATGCACGCACCTACCCCCTTCGCGGGGCCCCATCACCCAAATGCACTTCCTCAATCCACCCACCCCCCAACCTTCTTCCTAGAAAATGAACAGAGGGAGAGAGAGATGAAAACAAAAATAAATGCAACTTCCGGGCTTTCGGCCCATCGACCACCCCCATCATTCACCTCCTCTCTGTTTCAAACTACGAATTCAATACGACCCTTTGGCTTTTACTGGGGCCTCGCTTCGCATTTTATAATATACCGTAGTATACACAGACGCAACTTGAAAAATAAGAAGATGCAAAAAGAGATGCAATTTCGACGAAAACCGGCGCAAAGCGGGTCTTGGTTTACACGGATCGAGTAATAGGACGAGTAAAGTGGCGGAGTCGGAAAAAAAAAACGAGTGTATTTGACGAGTTCAATAAAAAAAAAAAGGGGGCGAGTAATTGGGCGAGTGGAGTGATTAAGTGAAAAAGGTGAGTAGCTCGGCCGAGTAAAGTGGCGGAGTTGGAAAAAAAGCGAGTGTATTTGACGAATTCAATAAAAAAAAAAGGGGGGGCGAGTAATTGGGCGAGTGGAGTGATTAAGTGAAAAAGGTGAGTAGCTCGGCCGAGTTTACGCTCTATTTTCGAAAGGAACGTAATTTTTCCATTAAATCTAACATTGAATTGCTCTATTCTGCGTTAAAAACATGCACTTCCGGTCTCAACGCAAGCATTATACCCACTCACTATGTTCCCCTACCTCACTACACAACAGCTTCACTGAGTTCGTCTCATAGTATGTTTGCGTACTTCTTCAATAGCCCAGACTTAAACTAAGCTATCAAATATGGGGTGTGATGCGAGAAAAAGTTTACGAGAGAAAAGAACGAGGGATGGAAGTGGGTTGTATGCTTCACCCTTTTATTAATAATAATTCAGAGCCCCCTCTAAATCTCAGCTTTGACATTTTCAAGAGTTGTTATTATTATTCAAATCTTCGCCGTATGACAGTTTCGGCCCTTTGATCTTAAACCGAAAACTTTTTGTTTACATTCACAACTCCCATTGAAACGCTTCTACACAAGTTACAAGTACAGGGAGTGCCTGGTGTTTTGTGTTGATGGCCCCTTTAACCCCTTCGCGCCCACTCAATCTTCTCTCCGCCCTCCAACCCCCCTTCCACTATTGACCACCACTAGGGGCGCACTTCCGTCTCTTTTCTTCGCGATGAAAAACGCCCTCCAAAACGCTTCTCAAAGACGTTACATAAGCCTGAGTGACGTCATCGCTCGAATAATAATAAAAAAAGAAAAGGATTAAAAGGTGTTTAAAGATGGCGGCGGAGAAGAAAATTCAAATGAGGGTGTGAAGTAATACGAGGCACCTATTCATCTCGGTTTTCAAGGTCCCCCCACCCCCACCCTCCTCCCCACTACCACATCATCCCTTTTTTTTTTTTTTATTATAATAAAAAAAATAGAAGCGTCTTTTATGGCGCTTTGTTCATTTAACATTACGCCTACGCTCAACCACAAAAAATAAAAAAAATAAAAAAAATAAAGAAAAAAAAAAAAAAAAGCATGAGAAAATACTAACGCTTGAAAATAATACATAAAAAAAAAAGTAATTAACGCTTGAAAAAAAAAAAATGATAAAGGTGCTTTTTTAATTAGGGTAATTACGAAAAATAAGCTTTGTCGTCGAAATAATAAAAATAAAAAATGATTTAAAAAAAAAAAAAAAACATGTTGCGTATTCAGAAATTTCCATTCGTTTAACGTAGGGAAACAAAATTTGGCTCTTTTGTGCTTTGGCACCGACATTTTTTGGTTTTGTGAACACTTTGTCGCGATTGTGTTTTTAATAGCTTAAGCTCGGTTGGGTTAAATGAACACTTTGTTGCAACTTTTTTTTTAAGTTTTACTTGAGGTTTAGTCAAGCAAAAAATGAATAGTGAACACTTTGTCGCTAATTTTATGTTTACATGTACTACTGTATAAGGGAGAAAAAAAAATTGTTGGTGAACACATTGTCGCGAGTTATTTTTTACTATAGATTTAATTAGGCAAAAATTGACTGTGAACACTTTGTCCCAATTGCTTTTTTTTTTTTTGCTTTAAGCTCGGTTACGTTAAGCAAAAATAATCAGTGGACACTTTGTCGCAACTCTTATTTTTTTTAATACCGTACCTAAGGTTTACTTATTCCCCCCCCCTGCCCCTAAAAAAAAATAAATAAAACCTCTCGGGACTAAAGCACAAAAGAACCAAAAAAAAAAAAAAAACATAATTAAAACTGAGACAAAAATTAATAATTTGGTGTTAAATAAGAGTCGATTGCAGCCCGGATAAAGCATGGATATTATACGAGTGGAGTAAACGAGCGAGTGGAGTGGCGAGTTCGCCATTGAGTAGTCGCTCGGTCGAGTTTGCTGGAACCAGTGGAAATGTGAATTTTTGGCTATGTAATTATTTTAAGTCAAAATTGTTAAGTGTTAACGTGAATATTAGTTCTTATGTAAACAAACTCAGATTCATTCGGCAGCCAACAGCTACTCGCTCCACTAACGAAACACCCATTACTGTTGTATAATCAGGCCGAGTGGAGGAGCTAGGCGACCCTTCTTAAAGATTCACAACGCGTTCGAAGTATATACGCGACAAAACAACAACAAAATGAACGTTCAAGGTCCCCTTAAAAGTCCCCGAACAACTCCCATAGACTTTTACTGGACATTTTCCTGAAACTTTCGAGTAAACAACTTGGCTTTTTATTACCGCGTGTACATTTGAAACACTGTCGAAAGAGACCATTTAATCCCCGTCTAATACTCGCACGCTAATTAACACTCAAAAGTAAACGGGGGAGGAATACTTATGCATCAGCAAATAATTAAGCGCGAAAAAGAAGGGGGGGGGTCGTCCATTAATAAAATTATTGCCTTATAACATCCACATCCAAAAAGGGTGAAAGTACCAAAAAGTACATTTTAAGAAAAACATAATTTTAATTGATAAAAAATTTTTTTTTTATTAATACTCACTCAATTAAGCCATTTCTTTCCCATATTCGCCATTCTGTAATATAAAAGAAAAAAAAATTATTTAAAAAAACTTAAGACTTTTTTATATTAAATATTCAAAAAAATAATAAAAATAATTGTAAAAATAAACATCATTTGGACACTTGAACAATCACATTCAACGCCACTTTGGGAGCATATTAAGTACCAAACTAAAGAAAATCGCACTTCCGTTCTTTTTGGCTGTTATAGCCCCGGGTACATACAACCTCTTTAAACAAAAAAAACTCAAACTCTTGAAAAATGGCACTTTCAGCCTTTTTTTTTCTCCCAGTAATATTATTCACCAAAGCTAATTAAGCGATAGAAACAATGTCGAAATATTTATTATACACGTGAGTCATCTGTGACAACATTTCAGGGGCCCCACTCCTTCCCCCTCTCTCTTTACGAGAGGAGGGAGTGGGGGGTGTGAGTGGAATCGATAATCACTCTTCTTCCCCTGTTCTTTTCCAACTTTTATCTCCGCAACAAAAATTTCAATTTAAATTTTAAATTAAAAAAAAAAAACTCTACTCTTTCGTATTATTACGAAACTCGATTTGTCGGTTAAGACGTTTTGGCGCCAAAACGAGAGAGGCTCAGATCGGGGGGTTCCCACCCTCTCCCCCCCTACTCCCTCTCTTCCTGAGAAGAGGGAGAAGAGAAATCCAAGAATTTCTTCTGCAAGGGGTAAAAAAAAAAATGTGAGGGTTAAACGAGATAGAGAGGGAGGGGGTGGGGCCAAAGTGATGGTTCCTTTCTAAGAAAAGAGTGAGGGTCAAAAGTCAAGTCGAAGGAGGGGTGAGAGATAGAGAGTGAGGGGGTAATGCGAGATAGGGGAAGGAGGGATAGCGGAGGGGGGGGGGGGGGGGGTAGGGAAAATTAGGGATAAAATAATTTAACAATAATTTAGTTTTTCTTTTTTATATTTTTTTTACGTAAACCATACACAACATTTTCTAAATAAACAAAAAAAAAAAAATAGTTTTGTTCCTGTTCCGGCATTCTCTTTCTCTCGCACTCTATCCCTATGTGTGTATCGTCCTATCCCCTTTAAAAAAAATTAGGGAAATGCAAAAAGTGCCGTCTTCAATTATTATTAATCTCTCTTCACTTCAACAACTCTATACACGGTGTCCGTAAAAAAAGCGAACCCATGTATCATTCAAATATTTTACATTACTGTATTAAAAAGATTTAATACGAATTCAGTTGGGTGCACTTTTTTTTCCGGACACCGTGTATATTTTTGCGGTTAAAGCCCATACTTATTTAATTTCACATATTTAAGCGATTCCTTGTTTTATATGAGTGACCACTATCGATATTATTACGTCATGGTATAAAATTAGAAATTATTGTTACGGTGAAGCGGTTGGGTGTCCCTGAAAACGCGCCAACTTGGAACGTTTGAACGCGTGTACACTTGTAGTGGACGGACGTGTTTTTCTTCGCTCCTGCTACCCTAGAAACTTTTTTCCTTGCACCCGGATATTAAGTGGGGGCCC
>JAQGAZ010003111.1:0-13327 GCA_034692225.1 Polydesmus complanatus
AAAGTATAATCAAATTTTGTAATAAATGACTAATTTTTGCCTTAAATATGACTTTTATTAATTTCTGAACCCAGCTAATGTATGTTGGTCGGTAAAAAAATAATTGAATTAAGTCAGTTTTAATTAATTGCAGTGTTTGCATTTCAATGAATGACACATTATAATGATATAAAATGCTAATTTTGCGTTATTTAATGTAATAGTTAATTAAGTCAGTAAATTTAAATTGAGGAAAAATTTTACGCGATTAAAAAAAGTGCAGTTTTAAAAAATCAAGACGGCGATGGATTTATAAGTTGCTTGTTTTAATTTGAAATAGATAGGATTTACAGTACAGTGTGTGACCCATTAACAAATTTCTGTTTTAAATGAATTAAAAGTATTTAGCTGTTTTGTTCTGTTTATGATAAGAGATATTTGCGGAGAAAACAAATTAAAATACTGTCGAGCAATTCAAAATGGCCACACAATGGCGTTCAACCCCATCGACCGCTATGGTCTTTTAATCTTTTATCCAGAAAAATCTACAGCATTTCAGCCTTGTCTTCTTCCCCCCTTTGAAACCTTCTACAATGTTAAGAATTATATCGCGTAACCGGCACCCATACGAGACGTTTACGTCAGCTGATCAATAGCTGCGTAATAGCCGAGCGTAGAACCTCTACGTAACGTGCAACAAAAGCAGGTCAACATACAATTGTATCATGGGTAGATGATAGGATACGCTGCGTCACTTCTAATATGCAGGCTCATGGCGAATATTTTTGCTGCATCGATTCGCTTAGAAACTGCATAATCCACAAGTTTTGACATACGCCCGAACATTTACATGTTACAGCTTGATATTTAACCTTAAAACATTTATTATCACAATCAACTCTGTCCCTGCTCTTTTCTCTTCCTCATTTTTATTGCAAATAAGGCCTGTTAACTAACTTTGTTTTGTACATTTATGCAGATATATTACAATGGGTGTGGATTTGGGTAACCTAGCTGCCTTGAGAACATTTCGAGTGCTCAGAGCGTTGAAAACTGTAGCTATTGTACCAGGTAAATGAGATGTTTGTAATTAAATCTCAGGCCGAAAATATTCATTCAATACAACTGCAACATGCTTTTAAACAATAATGATAATTTTTTTAAAAATATTATTTAACTATTATTATCGGTAAAATTTTTTTAAAGAACAGATCTGAAATATTCGTAGTTTCTAAAAGCTAAATAAATAGATCAACGTGTAATTAAATGTATCGACAAAAAAATATTTAAAAATTAACCACAGTCGGCACTATAGGCTACTGTACTGTACACAATAAATTTATTCTTAATTGAAATTTTTTTTTACAATGAATTTAAAATTTTTTTTTTTTTTTGGGTAAATAGGTTTGAAAACTATAGTAGGCGCCGTAATAGAATCAGTAAAAAATTTGAAAGATGTGATTATCCTCACTGTCTTCTCCTTGTCCGTGTTTGCCTTACTGGGGCTTCAGATCTACATGGGAGTGCTGACACAAAAATGCTTGGCCCCATTTTCGGTAGAAGACCTGAACCTCACTGATCAACGTCTTATTGATATTTATTATAAAAGTTTCTCCCAGAATGAATGTTAGTAAGGAATAAATTTATTAGCTGAATTTTTTAGCAAATAAACTTTTTTGTTTTAATAGCAAATTGGCAATTATATGATAATGGGGATCCTGTGTTGTGTGGAAATTCGTCTGGAGCTGGGTGACAAATATTTCATTTTTAGTTTGTATTTAAAAAAAAAAATGGCAGAACTTAATTTTATTTATTTGTTTTAGAACGTGTTATCCTAATTACACGTGTATACAAGGTCTTGGTTTAAATCCAAATTTCGGTTACACCAGTTTCGATTCATTCGGTTGGGCCCTTCTATCGGCCTTCAGGTTAATGACTCAAGATTATTGGGAGAACTTATATCAATTGGTTAGTATCAAAATCAATCTCGTACAATAAAATTTTAATGATTACCATCGATTACATCAAATCATTTTCAGGTGCTAAGGGCGGCGGGGCCATGGCATATGTTATTTTTCATCATTATTATATTTTTGGGCTCGTATTATTTAGTTAATTTAATTTTAGCCATCGTAGCTATGTCTTATGACGAATTGCAAAAGAAGGCCTTAGCTGAGGAAGAGGAAGCTGTTCAACAGGAAGAAATTTTGAGAGAGGTAAACTTGTATTGTAGTTAACAATGTGAATTGAATATGATTACCGGTGTAAAAAGTTTACGAATGATTAAATTGTTTTTCTGTCTATTTGCAGAGGTTTGGATTACCTCCTATTCCAGTAAATTTTATTTTAATTGATTTATATTTGGAACATTTTGTTAATGATAAATTTTTTTTTGTAAATTTTAGAGAGATGAAGAACCGGGAGATGGAATGGCAAACAGTCCATCGGAAGTGTCCAGTACCGGTTATGACGTGTACATGGACAAAACAACAGATGAGCAAATCAAACAAGAAAAAATGAGCATTCAATCTGACGGAGGAGGAGACAGTATATGTGCTGTAGACACGAAAACCAGATCCAACGGAAAAGTTCGGAAGGTAAAAAAGCTTTTAAATACAAATCTGATTAGTATTGCAAGTAATGAACTATAAATAATGTATTTTACATTTTCTCTAACATTTTCTACGCGTTCTTGGCTATAGTGCCGGTAGTTTAAAAGAAAAACATTTTAATACCTACCTACAGTAGTTTATTATTATCAAATCTCCGAATTTTCTAAAATTTGTAGTTTTCTTTAGGTGTAGGTTTCAGATCAAATTAAATTAAACTTTCATTTAGCAAATAATTTTTTAGTATTTTCAAGTTTAAATTTTAAATTAAAAAAATAAAATATTTAGCTAAGCCTATTTTAGATTGCCAACGATAATTTCTCAATCGCTAGATGTTTTCCCATGGATTATCGGAAATGACTGATTGCTACACTTGGAAAGGTTTGTAAAAGTAATGGTACCCTCTTTCGCTATCCTTCTTAACTAATATAATAACGACTTACCCTAATTTCATTAAACTGTGTAAACTAGGAATTGCTTATACTTTTGTAACAACAAATTCTATAGAGAGTGAAATAATTGATAAGTTACAAAATATAGTTGCAGTGAACCCAATTGATGGAATGCCGCATCTTAGAATACCATTACAAGTGTAAACGTAGGGCTTGTGATTAAAAAGCGTAGTATTTGTGGACTATATTTTTTAAATTTAATTTGTAATTTAGAATCTTTGTAACTAGTATCTTAGCAATAGTTTTATTATGTATACAGTAATAGTTTGTTTGTTTAAAAAAAAAGTAATAACGGATAATATTGGTTTGACTATATTGGTTCATATAAATTTCTCAAGACAAATTTTCAAATTTTTTCAACATTCAAAAAAAAAATAAATAAATAAGGTTTAAACTTCTAATAAATTTTTTAAAAATATATAATATATAACTTGAGCCAAAATTATAAATTCAAAAAGAATCGGCACCAATATAGTTCACTACCTTTATTTTTTTTATTTGTAAAGATGTTGAGTATTTAATAGCACCTTTACGTTTTTTCCTTTTCCTATAAAGGGGAGTTTTAGCTTGCCAGGGTCTCCATTCAACGCTCGGCGAGGGAGTCGGGGGAGCCATCAACTGCCGTGGAGGCCGAATGGTCGACGATTTGGTGATAAAAAGCCGTTAGTACTTTCAACTTTCCTCGATGCCCAGGAGCATCTTCCTTATGCAGATGATTCCAACGCCGTCACTCCAATGTCGGAAGAGAATGGGGCCATCATCGTTCCCTTTTATACCAACTTTGCCTCTCGTCACGGCAGTTATACGTCGCATGGCAGTCGGATTTCGTATTCTTCACATCCAGACGCTAATAGTCGACCTATCACCAAAGAGACGCAGCTTCGAACGAGGATGAATATTCAAACTCTTGTGCCAGAGGTAGTCGTCGACTCCAATTTAGATTTTGTAAGTGTTCAGCAAGTTTGGGTTGATTTTGAGTTTTTTTTTTTTTATTAATTTAATTTTTTTTTTTTTTGTTTATGTTAAAGTTTGGTTTTAATTTTATGAGCATCTTATTAGTTTTTTTTCTTTGTGCTTTGCAACTTTTAAGTATGTATAATCTTTAAGAAATGATATTGTTTGGCATTTATTTGTGACGGATAGAATTTACTGCATTTTTAAACTTTTTTTTTTTACCATTTTAATAGGCTTACTGCACTTTAAAAGCATGATTAGCATTAGTCAACTGTTATAAATAGATTTCCAATTATGGTTATGTAGTTGATACAGAGTGGAAGTAAGTTTTCTACACTTTTATCATTCATTCAAATTTATAAGATTGGCATTTTAGAAAAACACAATTAACTGCTTCGTTCTACTGACAATTAGCAAGTTACTTTATCAAAACTTGTGCCGTTTTTTGGCAATTTTATAAGTTTTTGAATAGAAAAAATTTCATGTGATACCTGCTTTAAAACATTTGTCAATATGGAGTTCACAAATTTAAAACTAATTCCTAAATGGCATTTGCTAGATAAGTTAAGATAACCATAGTTTAACAACAGTAGAACGATGACAATTAGTTGCGATTTACCGTTCTAGAACTAAGTACAATTGGAAATAGTGTAGAGAGTACTTATACCCTGTACATTTGAACTTGAACAATAAGCATGGGGAATTTGTTGATTTTCAATCATTTATCATAATCACATTTACGTATTCTTTACCAGAATTTATTTTGAGATAACTAATGTGTTGATTTTCGTGAGTTATGTCTTGCTTAAATGTCTACCCCTTCAATGTATATGGCTTCTATACACAGGGCAAGCAACTTTCTCTTTTTACAAAGAATCCTGCTTACTCTTCTAATTATGCGGAGGTATGAACACTTTACTTTTGAAAAATTACCGGTTTTTTTTTCTCTTATTTAAAAGTTTAAGAAAAAAAAAAAAAATTTAACAAAGGCAATCTCGCGAAAAAAAACTTTCAATATTTCAACCCAAATGTCATAATAAAAAAAAGAAAATAACGATAGTTTAGGATCATGCAATCATTTCAAATTCATTAAAGTTTATATATTAATGTTTAAACAGAAATTTAATAACGATGGCAGCTCCACAGCTAATCAATTGTCTTTTTTTGTATAGGAGTCATCTTTGGACAGTGAAGATTTTGTCATTAAGAACAAGCATCCGGATAACCCTTTCGTGGAACCATCTCAACGAAATAATTTACTGGATATGAAAGGTTACTTAATATTTAAACTACGATTCAATTCTGAAATAGCATTATATACGAAAATCAATATATTATTTAAATTTTAGATGTGATGGTACTCAATGACATCATTGAACAGGCGGGCAGGCAAAGCAGGGACAGTGACCATGGAGGTAGTTATTACTTTTTAATTCAAATTTTTGTTCCAAAAAAAAAGTAAGGTCATTTCTGCTTAAAAATTATTATCAGGATATCATCTAATATGTATAGCTGGTTTTTTTATATTTTTTTATTAAGGAATATACCACTACATTGTGGCAAGAAAAAAAATTCAAATAATATAGTTGCTCAATTTAATTTTTAATTAAATACATAAAAGATACCGGTACATTTAAATTACTTAAATGAAAGCTTTATCTGCTAGATTAAAGTAAATCAATTAATTATTTAAAAGTGGACTCGAAGCAATTGAGGTGTTATAATCTTTGATCAACATCAAACTTAATGAATTGAATTAAAAGTTATTACCGGTATAACTATATTGATAAAACAATAGTGTCTTGCCAATCTACTGTCTATGTGATGTTATTTGTGTAATGTTAATTTAGGTTAGTTTTGTAGTCCAAGTTCGCCTTTTTTTTACTTTGTTTATCACTTTTAAAATTATTTTTATCTTGATCAAAATATTACTGATTATAATCAATAATTGTAAATTTGAGATATAACAAAAATAACTTTGGATTTTACTAATTCATTGCATACAAGTTTATATCAAAATAAAAAATAAGTCGAACATTAGTACTATCCCATGAAATAGCTTTTAAGGAGTGTTACTAAAACAATATACAGTGTCCATCTATTATTTTCCTGCAGATGAGGAGGATGTGGAAGAGAAACCAAAATGTAAAGAGCGTTGCTTAGCCGCCCTAGCCAAATACGCAGACATTTTCTGTTTGTGGGATTGTTGCGAATGCTGGATCAAGTTCCAAGAATTCCTCGTGCTTATTGTTTATGACGCATTCGTCGAATTGTTTATCACGCTGTGTATCGTAGTCAACACATTATTTATGGCTATGGATCATCACGGCATGAATGACCAAATGGCACACGTACTACAAATCGGCAACTACGTAAGTGGTCAAACTACAAACAAAATGTCCAGACCCCCTTATAGCATCGTGATATATCTAGCTTTTCACTACTTTTTAGCTTCTTTTATACCATTACCGCTTATACTATTATATCAACTGCAAACATCTTACGTTGTACATCTAAAATTGTACAATGATTGCTTTTCCACTTATTACCAATGCGACCCGACCCGACCCGTAACTTCTCAATTAAAACGTTTTTATTTTTAGTTATTCTCATCCTAATCAATTTACTAATTCACCATAATATTAGCGAATTGCGTTGCTTGACATTATGCACATGTGTATAAATGTTTTCACAAAATCTGTTATGAATATGATGTGGCTGTATGGCTTACTATGCACAAACTTGCTTGTATTCTTTTTTACCTATTGCGAACTTTAAAAGGGTATCAAGCAAGGAACCAAATCCATAATATTTTAAAATTGCTAAAAATGTAATGAAGTATTCTTGAAGTTGGTTATATTGCTGGATAACTCTTAACTTATCAACCAAGGATGTTTCTGGAATAGATTTAATTAAGTTTTCCGTGTACATCGCAAAATTTGTGAGCAGCTTAAGGCTGAATTAATTGCATTATTAAGTAAATTATAATTCAAACTTTTAATTAACAATTTTGGGGAAGAAAATTAAATGTTCAATAAGGAAGCGATATCTTCAACAGCAGATTAATTGTCAATACTGTTTTATTAACTACATTATTGAAAATTAATTATTTGTTGATTAACCACTGTTGTTTTCAGCACTTTGCTTTAATCAAAATTATGCTATTCAAATTTTTTAAAAATAAACATTTTTTGGAATTAAATAGACTATAAACAAACTAAATTTATTGGATAAAAAGTTTGGTTTGAATAGCTGACTATTACCAAAATTCCTAAACTGTTTCTAACCTCATCAGTAATAATAATTAGCAATAAGCAGCGCAAGCATCTACCGGAGTGCAGCCGCATGATCGATGGCAATGTATATAATTTGGCTTCAATAAGCATCTACTGCATTAACAAACAGTTCAATATTTTGTAATGTTTCACCCAAAAAAAAAAAGAAATTTTCTGTTTTATTTTTTTCTTGAAATTAGTTCTTCACAGCAACATTTGCCATCGAAGCCTTCCTCAAACTGATGGCCATCAGCCCGAAGATGTATTTTCGTGAAGGATGGAACATTTTTGATTTCATTATAGTAGCCCTTAGCCTTTTAGAACTTGGTTTAGAAAATGTATCAGGCCTTTCAGTTCTACGTTCTTTTCGATTGGTAATTTTAAGATATTTATTTCGAATTTAATACATTTTTTGTTTTATTAATTTAACTACTTTTATATTTTAGTTGCGAGTGTTCAAGTTAGCGAAGTCGTGGCCGACACTAAATTTATTGATTTCAATTATGGGTAAAACCATCGGCGCATTGGGTAACTTAACTTTTGTTTTGGCCATCATTATTTTCATTTTCGCCGTCATGGGGATGCAATTGTTTGGCGAAAACTACAAAAAGTGTTTTGGAGAAGGAGATGGAATGCCTCGGTGGAACTTTACCGATTTCATGCATTCGTTTATGATTGTATTTCGCGTATTGTGTGGTGAATGGATTGAATCAATGTGGGATTGTATGCGTGCCTCCGGGTGGCCGTGTATTCCGTTTTTTTTAGCTACTGTTGTTATCGGTAATCTTGTGGTAAGTGCAAATGCAATTTTGTTTCATTTTTAGAAAAATTACTAACTTAGGTTTTGGATTATGCTACGAGATAATAAAGTACATTTTTTATTTATAGGTGTTGAATCTCTTCTTGGCCTTATTGCTTAGCTCATTCGGTGCCGCCAATTTATCTCAAGCTGTAACCGACAATGATACTAATAAATTAGCTGAAGCCATTGACCGGATTAACCGTTTTACAGCGTGGATTAAAAGAACTGTTAGAATGTAAGTGTATTTTTTTTAAACCTTTTAGTTACCGGGTACTATAATTATAATATTATGCTAATTTTTTCATGTTTTGGTGTTTTAATAAGGTTGGCTCAAAGTGCCATAAAAGCCATTCGTGCCAAAGTGACCAATCAGATTGCTGATCAAGCAGCTGATATCCGTGAAGTAGATATGGATGATACAGGAGAAATAATTGCGGATGGTCAGATACCGATGAGAGATAAGAAGAGTCCAAAGGAACACTTGGCAATAGAAGTAGCTTTAAATGATGTGATAGAAATTACAATTCATGGTAATGGTAATTATAAATCTAATAATTTCTCACATTTAAAAGGATACAAATTATTAAGTATTATAATTATACACTTATAATATTGAGAAATTGCATACTGCATTACCAAAACGAGATATGTTTGAGTAGCGTTTGGGTGGATGGAGTTTTATTTGAGTATCTGCTAATAGTGTATTGGTGTGAATACGCATAACATTTGGGTGACGTTGAATCTTGGTGGGATGTCAAACATGTCATTAATATGATTTTCGTCGGAGTTATTAAAAATTGTTTAACGGCAAATTCTAAAATCCCTAAGGTTACATTGGGTTACCCAAAATGTGGTTAATTCACACAAACACTTTCTTCTAATAATACTTAATATTTAAATCTATTAATTTACTTTATAAGTTGTAAAGCTCTTGTTATTTTTATGACTCATAGGAGACGCTGTAAAAATGAAGAAAAGTAAAGATCAATGGAACAACAAACCCATATGCAATTCAATTAAAAAAATAGATGACAATAAAGATAACGTAAAAACCTCCGTTTTAATTTGTTTATTTAAAAGCAATGTAAATCAATTGAATTTTATTGTAGGAACAGCAAATTAACCTTATTCCAAAAAAATCAATTAAAGCAGATGAAGACGCACTAAGTAACAATTCTTTAGCTAGTATTAAAATTAAAAAGGAATCGAAATCAAACAGCCGTCGAACAAGTTCGTCATCAACTAGTGAAGAAGAGAAGAAAGATGCCAGCAAAGAAGACTTAAGTGACGAGGACGACGATGGTACAACGCAAGATTAATAAAATGTTTAAAAAGTTAATTCAATAAACTTTTCTTATTCAGAAGATGAGCATGGGTTGGATGAAGGACAAGAAATGTGTCCTCAACAGGAGGGTGATGGCACGGCTCTTCCCGCTGGAGAAGAAATTGTCCCCGTAGTTGAGTTAAAAACAGCTGATGATTGTTTACCAGAGTGTTGGTACATTCGGTTTCCATGGTGCGCGCAAACTGGAACTCCGTTTTGGGATTCTTGGTCAAATCTACGGAATAAAACGTTTCGGTTGATTGAAAACAAATATTTTGAAACGGTCGTCATCATCATGATTTTACTTAGCAGTTTAGCACTCGTAAGAAAATCAAATTACTGAACAAAATGGAAATTCTATTGGGTAACACTCAATGCAAATCAATTATTTCTTAAAATAATTAACAATGATATTAGTAAAGATGATGGAACTCACTTACTCTAATATTCACAATAACTTTGGCGAATCTAAGTTTGATAGTTTTGGTCTTGCTGTCCCATACTGACACAGGGACAGCGAGTACCAAATATCAAGCATTCAAATTAACTAGGAGTTATTTTAATAAACTAAACTGTGGGAATTTTACTGAAATTAATTTTTGTTTAAAGAAAATGTTATTTAATATTCATTGCTTGGTATTAATTATGTGGCAATTGGAGTGTTCCCTAATAGCCATTTTAATAATTAATTATTACAATGAACATTTTTTTTATTTTTATGTAGGCTTTAGAAGACAAATACATCGATAGAAGGCCTTGGTTAAGAGATTTGCTCATTTATATGGATCGTGTTTTCACTGTTGTTTTCTTTTTGGAGATGTTAGTCAAATGGTTGGCGATGGGTTTCAAGCAATATTTTACCAATGCCTGGTGTTGGTTAGATTTTGTCATCGTCCTGGTAAGTTATTTTAAAATATTATATTTATTTATTTTTTTTTTTCATTTTCGGTGCTTGATTTATGAATTTGATATTTTAAACATCACCAATTTAGCAAGCGCTCGTTTTACAAATGCAATTTTGCTATATTAAACGAATACGTGTTTGCGCAATACTTTATAGTCTAAATGGCCACAAACTTTTTTGTCTACCAGGCGCAAATATATTTTCGATAATTATTTAATTTAAATAAATTACAAAAACCTTGTAAAGAGATTAATTTAATAAACATTTAACAAACTGCATGCACCTGGTAGACAATTATTTGAAAAGAACAAGAAAGTTGATAACGATCGCTTGCATTTTTGGTACTTTTGCTCAAGAAATAATTCAAAACATATACATCAATTTGAAAAAAGTAAATTACTTTCAAGGATTCAAAGAATTATTAAAGCGGTTATCCAAATTTTTCCTCATCCAAACTTTGGAATTATATTGGAACTTTTAATTAGTTTGTATAAGATAACAAAGAAAGCTGTGATGCTTTTTGGTAGATCATCCATTTTTCATTTTTTTTTTTCGTCGTTTCCATCTCAGCTTTCCTTAATAAACCTTGCCGCCACCTTGTTCGGTGCCGCCAACATTGCAGCGTTTCGGTCCATGCGAACGTTGCGAGCCCTTCGTCCTCTTAGGGCCGTTTCTCGATGGGAGGGTATGAAAGTAAGTAAACTAACGGTAACTGTGTGTGTGCTCGGTAATAATAAACTTAAGATAAGCTTCAACTACTATACACTGAATGTCAGCCATCAATTGTCTTAATATATTAAAGTCTAATAATAATAATAGCGTAAATATAAATAACTTAACAATAACTTACACACGTTATCGATGTTTCTTCTGCGTGTTTTCCGGAATGATGCGTGTTCATTACGGATGCTTTTTTCTACTTGTTGTGGCACACTCTACTACTATACGCTTCAATTGATGTGATTTTTATTATTGTATTAATTAATTCACACTATTTGTCTGTTTCGCGACCACTGCCGATATCAGTATTAAGATTTTAATACGATTTTTCTCATTAAATTTAAAGACATAATACCTTATATATATTTTTTTTTTGAAGCGCTGGTGTTTATCTAAAAAGCAAAATAGACAAATAGTATTCAATGACAATGAATGTGTGACATTGTTTTTCCCTCAAACAGATGTGTTCTCTATCCCGCACGAATCGACCAGTAATTCATATAACTCAGATTTGGTGTGTCAGTTATGACAAAAGTGTTCAATTTTCATCACAAACTATTCACAACACGAAAAAAAAAAACGACTAACTTTTTGGAGAATTTAGCGTCATATAATATCTTTCCAGAAAGTTATGTTGTTTTTTTGCATTACATTTATCATCTAGCACTTTCCACTGCCATTTATTCCCAAATATCAATAATATTGTATAGGTGGCTTTCTAGTGGTAATCTCCGCCAATTAGAATTATTCTAATCCTGAAAGATTTTTAATCTAAACATGCCGTATATTTCTTATTTATTTATTTATTTTTTTTCTCTAAATTTTGTTGAATTCTTTTGCTTTTGACATCAAAACTGACTATAATTGATCCCATGTCTGTCTGTCTCACCCCTTTCCCTGCTTTCTCAGCTCTCAGTTGTTAATCTCGGAGCCATCATGTCGGGCGCTGGTAACATTTCTGCATTTAAGACGATGAGAACACTGAGAGCTCTGAGACCCCTTCGCGCAATGTCCAGGTTACAAGGGATGAGAGTAAGTACCTCCAAATTATCATCCCAAAAACAATTTAACCAATCACCTTCTTATTAGAATGTCTTTCTTATTATTAATTTATTTTTCTAATCCCACTATATGATTCTTACTGTAGATTAGATTGCAACTTAGAATACTTTTATTTACATTTAAAAATATAGCACTTAGTATAATTTAATCTTAAAAAAGAACACAGTAAAGACATTATAATTCAAGTTAATAACTCTTTTTAAAAATTAATAAATTTGAATTATTTAAATTCGCTTAAATTTCTCTTTCCTTTTTAAAATTCCGCGACAAATTAAAGGTATAGGGCCTACTAGAATAGCTGTAATGACTTATTAGATTACGTAAGGATTAAGTCAAATTTATTGGAAGTATGACAATTAGAAAAAATAAATTACATTTATTAACAGCTTTATTTTTGGCTCATTTAAATATGTAATAGAAAAATTATTTTCACCCCAAAATCTTAAGTCTAGGCGTTTAAAAACAGCATTAATAAATAGTTTTAAAGTAGAAATGGTAAAAATAATTTAATGATTTTAATAATTTTTTACCTTAGAAAAGTTTTTCAATAGTGTTAATCTGAAAACCGAAAGAAAAACCATGGTTTTCGCCTCTTTCATAAGTTAAAAAACTGCGGTTTTCCGTGTACAATATTATTATATTCGAAGCAGAAACCTTAACATTAGCATTGCCAAGTTACATAAATTGCTCTACCACTAAATAGAGGTTTCTACAGAACCGTAAGTGTTAATATACAGCTTAATTCGTAATGGCAAATTTTGCGTGATTTGTTCAAATCCGATATATTTATTTAATAATTATAAATTGAAAAAGAAATAAATGCACAAAAAGAAAAATGAAAATCACTATTCTACAAATCAACGCATAGAAGTACCCAAAGCACAAACACTCCTTATTTATTTATTAATATTACCCTTTCAATAATTATTATTGCATGTTCTACAAATGTTTGTACGAGTACTATCTTTGTTCATGTGTAAGCATTGAAGTTTGCATTATTAGTGATTCAGAAAAGAAAATAGAATTTGAATGCATGTCTTAATTCTTCTGTAATGTGTTAGTGGTAATCTGGAATACATGTAAACACAAAAAACTTTTATAATAAAAATAAAATGGAATAAAAAGTAGTTCTGCAAATTAAGGCAGATAATAGAATAAAATATAAATAAGCTATGAATCATGTATTTTTCTTTTAAAATATTATATTTTACTAGTTTTTATTAATAATTAATACCGTAAAATTTTG
>JAQGAZ010003112.1:0-13325 GCA_034692225.1 Polydesmus complanatus
CACAGTGTAAAGGCTATAATAATAATACTAATAATGTGAATGATTTTATGAGCGTGTCATAAAAAAAAAATCAATACAGTAAGAACTGTTTTTCTGAACTTATAATAGCGAAATAATAATAATAATAATGAAGTTTATATTATCTTTTTATTAATTGGTAAAAAGAATTTATTAATGTTTTATAGTAAAATTTATTTATACTGTATATATAAAAAAAAAATTTTTTTTAAATTTTTACTCAATTTAAAATATTAAAAATCAAATTTTTGAAGTTTTTGCACAATTTTAGTGTACATGTTGTTCGTAAAAAAAACCGTATCCAACTGAATTAGTATTAAATCTTTTTTTTATAATCTAAATATTTGAATGACACATGGAAAAACTTTACTTTAACATTGAATTATTGTTCTATTCTGTGTTTCAAATACCGGTATCTTCCCTCGACTTCAACACACACGTAGCAACACAAGCATCATACCCACTCACTATGCTCCGAGGTGAATCCAGCTTGATCGACTCATACATAGGCTACACGTCTCGTTATCGTGTCTCGTGAACCTTTTCTTGCATCACACCCCATAGTTTGCAGTTTTCCAAATTTATACGTAAAATATTGAAAAAGTGCATCAACTGCGTACGATACAGATAACAGACATAAGGCGAGTTCGACCAAACTTGAATCAATGCAGGGCATAGTGGGTGAGCATGATGCCGCTCGCTGCTTGTGTCGAGGCCGAAGGAAGATATTTTTTGAAACACAGAATAAAACAATTAAATATTTTTTTTTTTTAAAAAAAGTCCTTAAAGTAAAGTTTTTCAATGTGTCATTTAAATATTTACATTATTAAAATGATTTAATTATAATTCAGTTGGATCCGGTTTTTTTTACGGACACTATGTAGCCTAGTTGTTTCCTTACAGTATTTGCGGCATGAACCTATTCAATTTTATTGCACCAATTTTTAATTTAATTAAACAAAAACATTTTTTTAATTTGCAGGCATCAAATGTTTAATTAAACCTGTTAAAAACTTATTAAGCAATGTTTTATTTTTGGCACATAAAAATTTTATTGTTTTCCCCTCATATCTTTTAAGTACTCATTACTCATAGCAGAAAACCGCATTAATATTAAACGCAAGTTCATGATCCGCAATTTGTCTAGCCTTAATATTTAATAATTTAAATTTTCAACAAATTTATTAATGAAATTGATGGTAGGGGGTGAAACAAAAAGTCAAGTGTTGATTTTTCTATTATGGTTATTATACATTTCGTTAAAGAAAGAAAAAAAAAAAAGTTCTCCGAAATTATTATTAATTGCTCAATTAATGTTGGGTAATAAATCGATAATTAGTGTAGCGTAGAGCCAGCACGGCAATAAAGCCGCCGGTTGAATAGGAAGAAGAAGAAAAAAAAAGCATTGATCTGTTATTGTGTTTGCATTGTAACTGCTATCCATCCCTCGATACAGTACTCTACTATACACGTACATGTAGCGAGCAGCATGAATGTTGTTGCTATTCTTGTGCTGCGCCATCAATGAATAACGATGCAGGTGTGAAACGTATACATATATATATAGTAAGGGTGAGTAGATTAGGGATCTAACGATTGTGAGGGGGAGAGTTAGGGGGCGGGGGGGGGGTTCTGTCAACATATTGCCAAAACAAAATATGTACACAGCAGAAAGAAATTATTTTAACCGTCCAACTTTTTCCATATTATTATGACCGATATGTGTATGAAAATGGATGAAATTGGAATCTTAATATTTTGACACTTCCCAGAAAATACATTTTTATGATCCGGGAGGGTGGTTTGGGGGGGGGGTGGTTGGGGGGAAAACGAATAAAAATATTGAATGTGAGTAATGTTAGTAGTAGTATTGAATCTCTTCGTTCGTGGGAGCAAATAAATTCTAGTCTAATGCATTTACTATTAAAATAATAAATTTTCGTTTTGAATATTTTGTTGTGGAGTATTCGGGAGTAAAAGTTATCAAGTGCATAAAAAAAAATATATATGGAGAAGTGATATTTAAAAAAAAAATTTTTTGAGTTAAGTGGCGCCATTTCGAAATGGGAGAAAATATGGGTGTGGATTAAGCACTCGGTGTATTTGTAAAAATCATTAAGTGCGAATCTGGTGTATCCAATTTCTATTGTTGAGTTTTCGTAAAAATTTTAATTAATCATTTTTTTTTTTAATCACAATTCCATATACGGAATTTTTTTTTTTTTAACAAATTGAATCATAATAATGTTTTTTGAATAATTGTATTCATAATTTGAAATTTGAGTATGCATAAATGAAAGAGCAAAAATGAAGAAATTTAAAGCCAAAAATGCAGTTGAAATTATTAACGAACATTTTTCTGATAATTGGATGAAATTATATCAAAATTTTGGATTTTAATACGGTATCAAAATTCATTCCACGAAATTTGTATATTGGCTCGTATTATATTATTATGTAATTTTAAAATAAAATTCTATTAATACATGTAATTTGAAATTTGAGGATAAACATAAAGAGCAAAAAAAAAGAAGAAATTTAAAGCGTAAATTGCAGTTGAAAATAGCAAAAAATTTGTTAAATTTTCATTTACAAATTTTGAATTTTTATTTAACAATTTAAAAAAAAAATAAAATTATTGCGAATAATTTTTTAAATTACCGTATTTGCAAATTTTAATAATTTTTTTTTTTTTTGTACTTATTTTAAAATTTAGTTGTAAAATTTTTTAAAATTTTTAATTTTTGCATTTTTCCAAAAAAAAAAAAATAATAATAATAATAAAAAAAAATATACAACTACAAATCTCATTAATTTAATTTTAACTCTGCTTAAAATTCTATCTCAGCACTAGTATAATAATTATACTCAATAAATACATAGGTTACCGGTATCTATTTAAGAGCTTATTTTACTTGCATATTAAAGCCAATACGAATTTGATGCAACCGAGGAACCCAAAATGTATGAAGCGCCAAAAAATAATAAAAAGTGAGATTCCATGAGACGGAATAATTGCGGCGCCGACATTAATTTCGCATCCAAAAAAAATAATAAAATAAAATAATCCCATCCATCCAAAAAAAAAAAAAAAGTATGATCCATCTAAGTCGTCTAACGTCGTCGGAGCCCCAGACGTTTTTTACGACTCTCAATTACCCTCTCTCTCTCTCTCTCGCTATCTCTCTGCTCTAGTCTACCACTCCTGACTACCAGCAGCAGCAGCCAATAACACCATCATCGATTAATTATTATCAAAAAAAAAAAAATTTTGGAAGGTTTCAAAAACGTAAACAACCGAAATTTAAAAATATATTTAATAATAATAATATAAAAGGAGAAAATCGATTTTCGGCGGTAAACAAAATTCGAGTCAATTCAAAAAATAATAATAATTCCGTATGTTTTATGAACGAATGAAAAAACAATACAAAACGAGAGAGAGAGAGAGAGAAAAAAAGCCGGTTCTTTTATTATGACAATTGAGTGAAAGCGAGAGAGAGAGAATGGTGAAATAGTTTAGTTTAGCGGGGGCCGTTGTCATAGTAACCGCCGCTTCTAACGTTGAGGAACAAACAAAATATTTTTCGCCATGTCGAAAAACAACTTATTCGCTTAAATTTTTCCAAAAATACATATACAAATCTCCATATTAACGGTAGAAAAAAAAAAAAATGAATTAAGTTTGGGATTAAAATTTCAAGAAAAAACAATTAAAATTATTATTGTTGTGTCAACACAAGTTATTCAGTTTTCCAATACGAATTTCCACGTTAAAATGAATTGAGTTGTGAGGAAATATTATTTATTTTTTTTTTGAAGGTTTCGTGCAAAACTCAATTTATTATTATTATTATTATTAAATAAAACGTGCACACGTAATACACGCGTGACGTGAATTTCTTATTATTTTCTTAAAGAAGATGATAATGATTAAAGATGAAGAAGCAAAAAAAAAAAGAGCTTTGCTGCAATGCGGTTTTATAAGGAGAAAGAAGACGAAGAAGAAGAAGAAAACGGAGAAAAAAAAAAGAGGAAGCGGAAATAGAAACATTTTTTTTTTAAATAAAAAAAATATATATATATAATAATAATATTGATTAATATCGATTTACCTGTCTTAACGTAGATGATATCCACCAAAAAAGCGTAGAGTAAAACGTGCATGATGACGTCAAAGATATTATTTTTTTTTTTAAATAATAATAATAATAAATTAAAAAAAAAAAAAAGCCGGCGTTGATGATATGATTTAAGTGTTCCCTTAACTTTTAATGACACTTCCGGTCATTTTTTTTTTTCTTCTTTTTTATAAAGTTCCGAGTGAAAAATCAATGTTTGTTGTTTACACACGCGCGATACGTTTATTCGGCATAATTCCTCAAATACATACACCGGGTATATAATAATATATATTAATTATTGATAATAATTTTTAATTAAATTAATTATCGGTGATTATAGATAACGTGAAGTGGTATTAAAGATAATATCGTCAGTGGCCGCCAGTTGCCATCACTACCGGACACATTAATGGCCATTACCAAATTAAAAAAAAAATAACACAATATTTAAAAAAAAAAAATAACTCGGATTAAAAATGATCCAGGATCACTTTTATTTATTTTTTTTTAAATTAAATTATTAAATCCGACGGAGATCAATATTTAAAAATATTGATCTTTTCTTTCGATGTTTTCGTGGGTTCGTTGGTAGTAGTAGTAGTAGTGACCATTATTAACGGTTGCAACACCGGTACTCTTACTGTGTGTGTGGGTTTAAGCTGGTGCACACATTATTATTGACGATATGATTGTAGAGAGACGCTGGCTCACACACTTCGTTCACTCAGCTCGTTCACTCGACTCACTCTCTACACTCCGACTGTTCCCAACCACGGTGTCAATCGGTAGTGGTGGAAGAGAAGGGAGCGAGAGAGAGGATAACATGTGGCTTTTCGAGACTCGTGTATAGGGAGGCGTGTCTAGGCTTGGGATTGGTCGGTTGTCGGAATACGTCACGGACATCGCACACCTGCCTCGTAAATTCATTTTTTTTTTTTTTGTTTGTTGGATTTCCTATACGCGTAGAATTCTCTTATTCCAAACGTGAATACAAATATGGTCGGCGCATTTTTTTTTTTTTTACTCTCGTTCATTGAGTCAATAAAAAATATGCTACAATTAAAACGATGAAGAGAGAGAGAGAGAAAAGTTCGAAGGACTCGTTTAAGGCCAATGTTACACACACGCGATTATGAGTAATCAACACGCGCGAATTACATTTTTCGATTTATTGATTAAATTATTAGATTTTTTTTTTTTTTTTTGAATTTTTAAATGAAAATTAATTTAAAAATGTGTGGGAGGAATTGATTTTTATTATTGATTAATTTTCATATTTTGCGGCAGTTTTTGGTTGGAATTTTTATTGCGCCAAGTGTTGTAACAAAATAAATATACTTGGCGCATATTATTAAGGGATTTTATTAACAAAATACTTTTTTTTTTGACGCAAAATTGATTGGGTTTAAAATTGATTTTTTTATTTATTTTTTTGAATTTTTTATTTATTTAATTTTTTTTTTTTGAATTTTGAATTTTGGTTTTTTAATTTTTTAATTTTTGATTTTTGACTTTTGAATTATTTTTTTTTTTTTTTGAATTTTTGATTTTTTGATTTTTTTTTTGCGCGAATCAAAATTTAATGTACGCGATTATTATTTTTTTATATACACTGCATACAGTATATCATATTTTTATTATTCTTTAATTTTTTTTTCTCGATTTTTATTGCATCACAATTAATTAATTTTTTTTTTATTTTTAATTTACGCGAATCAAAAATTTTATTTACGCGAACCTTATTAATGAATAATTTGTGATTTAAAAAAATTTATAAACTTGGTTGAACTTAGTAAGATAAGGCTAAAACAATGATTTTAATGAAACTAGATCACTATACATTTTCTTACCTGATTTCTTAATCTAGATTTACTGATTAAATCTTAATTAAAAAAGAAAAAAAACGGGTTGGGAGAGGAAAGAGAATGTGCGTGCGCATGTCTACTTCGTTCGCCATAAATTCATCTCGCTTTAAATTATCTACAGAATTATGACGTGTAAAATGACAAAAACAACGTTTTGTAGCACGTGTGAACGCAACTTAATGAGTTCATCATAATAATTAGCTCCTGCTTTATTAATTCATTGTTGGTAAAAAAAAATAAAATGTTAATAATCAATTAAACAAAAAAAAAAGGGGTCATTCAAATAGAACCCGTCTCCCAGCCCTATCCAACATCATCTTTCGTAACGCGGCAGCTAAATCGTTTTTACGCGAGGGAATTGAAGTAATTAGCCTCAATTGTTTTAACTGTTCCAAACTCATTAATTTATGTCTACGCATTCTTTCACATAAAAATATACTAGGTACTGTACATGTCTCGACATAAGCGATTTTTTATTTTTTATTTTTTTTTTTTTAAATAATATTATACTGTATATAATAGTGATGGCAATCTACCGCGTACAACGA
The DNA here is from genome assembly GCA_034692225.1 of Polydesmus complanatus. Taxonomy (NCBI): domain Eukaryota; kingdom Metazoa; phylum Arthropoda; class Diplopoda; order Polydesmida; family Polydesmidae; genus Polydesmus; species Polydesmus complanatus. The sequence continues at coordinate 6,556 of JAQGAZ010003112.1, forward strand.
GGGAGTAGTGTGCAACTGCCATAATAATAATAAAAAAAAAATTTTAAACAATAAATAAATTTCGTTTAAAGTTAAAGTTTTATGTATTTGTTGATTAATATGGCGAGTAGAATTTTATGAGCGTCGTTTGTCTACTCAGCATCTTCGAAGATGTTAAACTTTTTCTCCGCCAGAACGATGCTCGCTGTAAAAAAAGAGCCGCTCTGCTTCAGCTTTCCAGCGCCTCTGCTCATCGCCTTGAATAAAATCACGTGATGCGATCTGGTACCGTCTTACGAGTCCAGTGGGAGGAGCTTAATGGCATCAGATGATTTTACAGGGTGCGACTGAAATTTTTTCAAATCTCATTTTAATCATCAAATTATAATATGAATAAAAAAAAACAATTCAGTTTTAAAATTAAAATTTATCGAATGATAAATTTGTATTTGATAAAAATTTTTTTTTGTAATTTTCATTTTTTTATTAAAAAATTTATATATTTTTTTTTTAAACGAAACCTAAAAAAAAATTTTTTTTAGATTAATTTCTAATTTCGAGTTAATGGTTTAATAGAATGGAATTTGTTGTTTATTATGGTGAAAGGGGTTAGAAAAATAATTGCTAGGAAACTTATTTTATCAAAATGTCAATGCGATATAAAAATTGTTTTTCCTACATTTTATATTTCTCATTGATTTTTAGATCAATAGCGAGCACTTAACATGCAGCAAGGACTCTCTTAACTATTTTTATACACTGATACACACTCACGTAACTGCGTCGTTTAATAATATATTATTATTATTATCTTTTACTCGATAGGTTAACATGCAATGTCTGATAAAAACATCTGCAACCAACACAGAAAAAAAAAATGAATATTCTATTTCCTGTAAAATATAGCGTATTTCCTGTGTATACGTTTATAAAATTAAATGTATTTAAAAAAAATATTGTTTGCTTTTTAATTATAAGTAAATTATTTTTACATTTTATGACGTCACTGGACTTGTAGTAAATACAAGGTGGTTCAATAAAAAGTAGGCCAAACATTTAATTTTGAGAATTGAACCAACCATATTTTGATATCAGACATTCAGAAAGTAGGCCTACTGTTAATCTCGATTTAAAGTTTCTGGTCACAATTAAGAAAAAAAAAATATTTAACCGATTTTTCTAAAAAAAAGAAATATGGTTTGCCCATGCGCAAACTTATAGCTTACGATTTGCTATTTAATCTTTTTTTTTTTTTTTTTGGCTAAGACGCATTATACCTTGATTATACAGAGTGTTTAGATAGTTGGTGTGCACTTCAGAGCTATTTACTAGAGATAAATAGATCACAGAATTTTTCATCGATATTAAAAGATTTAATTTGTGCCAACTTTTTTTTTTTTTTTTTTGATTATTGGTACATGTATTGAAAAAATTGATTCTGGTTTGTTCTGAAAGTTGGTGTGAACTGCAGGCCTTCCAACGTAGTTAAAGCGCATACCAACTTTTCGAACAAACCAAAATCGATTTGTCAAAATGTTTGGTGAAAATGAAACTTTTTAATCTAGATTAAGAACTCCTTGATCTAGGTGAATTTATTTCTAGAATTTCATTTAATGTTTACCAAAATCTAGATTATCCGCTGATTACGTTACTTAGTGAGTTTTACCTTCTTTTTTTTTTTTATTAGAAAAAATTTGAACCTGAAGTTTGAGTTCACAATAACGAATTTTTTTTTTCTTTTTCCGATATCTATTATTATTGGTTTGAAAGCAACCGCATTTTTAATAGTTTTTAATGGGACAAGTAGAGGTGTGCACTGTTTTAGCAAGTGGTTGGCGGTCGGATGAAAACAAAACGGGCGGATACCGGGAGAGAACAAACGGGGGGAGGGAGGGGGAAGAGGAAAGACAATGGGAGAAATGAATGTAGGTGTAGGAAGAAAAAGTATTCACGTTTCCATTAAAAAAAAAAAAACGTTTCTTCTTATAATATAAAAATTAAATGTATAGCAATTTTTTTTGAATGGAGGAATTTTGAGGAAGGATAAATAATGTTTTAGCGATTGTCCGCCAGAGGGATTTTACCTACGTCACAATAACCACCACCACGCAGGATACACACACTTCACATTTAATAATAAAAATAATGTTTTTGTGGTAGTGCACATTTTTATTTTGACTTTTGTTTTTTTTTTTTTTTTCATTGGGCATCATTAATTTAGCAGATTGAATTGAATGAAAGGGCCTACTAACGAATAAAAAAAATACAATACCCAGGCAAAAGAAATAAAAAAAATCCGTTGGATTTTTTTTCGTCGTTATTAAAAAGAGATCTAGATTTATTTTTAAATCTCAATTTGTTATAATAAGCATGTGCGTAAAAAATTATTTTGTTATCGGCCAATAAATAAAAGTTTAATAATAATAAAAAAAAAACGAACGAATTTGTGGGCCAGTGACCGAGTTTTGTATTAAATATGGGTGCAGTACTTTAAAATTGAAAAAAAAAATGTAAACAAAGATAATTCGGTTTATTTATACAATATTAATCGATTTTTTTTTAAAAAATATTTTTCTGTAGATTCTTTGTGGTTCAATGTCACTAGTCAGCAGATGTTTTCACGCGATTTCCATCAATTTCAAGCTTTACCTACTGGATCGTGCGATTTCCATCAGTGAAAATATACTATCAAAGGAACCAATCAACGTATTTTGATGTTTACTTCTGTGATTAGGAGGATAATAAGGTAGGACAAAATTAATTTGATTGATTTTTAATATTATTATTTGATATTATTATTGACATTGGTTGTCGTAAGCATATTATATGTCAAGTAGAGTAACTGAAATTGTTTGAAGAACCAATCGAGGGTCAAAGTTGATTTTGAAAGTTTGTACAAGTTAAAAAAAAAAAAAGGGTTGGGTGTGCGTGGGGGAGAGTGAAGGGGAGGAGAGGGGGAGATTCTGCGGGAGAGAATACGTTTTTTCACAATTGAAATTATGATTTCCATTTTTCACGATTTATTATCATAACATTTGCAATGTTGTGATTAAACGACATGTTTATAAGAATAATTATAATTACAGTGGTGCGCATCTGTAGTGTAAATAGGTCCTGGATATCTTTGAAACGGGATTTAATATGAAACCCTTTTCTGAAGAACGGAGATACAAAAAAAAGAAAGTGTTTGAGCATGCGCTTTTCATTTAAAAGCGAATGGCGTAATTTGCTTCGAAAGTCGTAAAAGGTATTTGCTAAACATTTCACAAGTACTGTACATGTAGGCCTACAGACATAAAAGCGACGCTCGTTAAAGTCAAATTGTCAATCAACGGGTTAATATAAAAACCTTCACGAAACACCTAAGGGTTCTTAAAATTCGAAACATCACTCGTTTACATCTCATTATATTAAAAAAAAAAAATGGTTTATTTTTCTAAGAATAAATATTTTTGGTAAGCAAATTTTTTTTCTTTTAGTTTTTTTTTAAGGATAACATCTTCCTAACAAAATTGGCATTGCTCAATAATAAGAATTATAAATGCGCGTTTCAAATAAAATATATTATAATTTAATTCCAAAGTCAAAGCTTAGAGGAGAAAAAATATTATCAATTAAAATATATTATCTTAATGTCATAAAAATTGATTTAGTGATGACCATTCGCAATAACTTCGTCTTCTTTGTGGCCGACTTTCATAATTGTGCCTTGAGTTGCGTTCAATAGAACAACATCGCCTACAAAGAGGTTTTTCGAGTTTAATTTTGAGTTTTTTTTTTTTGATTTAATTTATAATTACAGTTTAAATTATATTTATATTAATTTATTTTCTGATAAGGTTATTTACCAGATTGAAATAGTTTGGTAGCATTATCAACTCCCACGATACAAGGTAAACCAAATTCTCGAGCCACAACAGCTCCTAAAAACATAAAAGTAAATAAATTAAAGAGTTTTTTGATGTCAGTTTGACGTCATTTTTATAAGTTAAGAACTCGTTGATCTAGATTCTAGAATGTATATTTTTTTAGTTAAGAAATACTTATGGGGTTGATTACTGACCGTGAGATATTAACCCGCCTATTTCAGTGACGATACCGTGCAGCATTGGGAAGTATGGGCTCCAGCCAATGTCAGTGGCGTGCGTAATTAAAATTTCTCCCGGCTAAAATTTAATTAAAATTTAAAAAAAATTTTAATTAGTTGGCAATTGCAATAAGTTATACTTTAATTGTGTGCACATCGTGGAAGCTCTTTACAACTCTCGCTACACCTTGAATCACTCCTTGAGAAACAGGAACACCTAAGAAAACGCATAGTTTTAACATCAACAAAATCAATCAAAATTCCATGTGACTTGAATTATACCTTTAACTATAGTTTTTTCATCGACGGCAGAAATGTTTATGTTTGATTGGTTGATCTAGTTTTAAACATTATCAATTAAAATGGTTGTACAGGTTATAAAATTAATATTGTTACCGGTATAGGACGTCCACTTATGATTTCCGGAAATCTATATTTGTCGGTGATTTTGTGCGTTTTTTGCCTTAGTTTGGCCCTGTTAAGTCAAACATCTATTAGCTAACTCGATATAATTTTAAATTGTGTTGTTGTTTTTACCTTCGAATATATTTGGGAGATCTGGTTTTGATCAGCTGTTCGATTTCCTCGTGGGTGAAAAAGAAAATGAGCTCTTCGTTTAGAATCAAACCTTCTTTCATCATTAAACGCGCCAAATGTCGATACGCCAATCGAACTGCGTCGTAATATTTGATCAGCATCGACTTAAAATACAATAATATTAGCTTATTGAATAAATAGCTTTTCCAGTATAGTGTTAAAACTGTACCTTAGCTTGCTCTCTATGACACACACTGGCTCTGCAGAATTTCATGATGATTTTCAACTTCCATCTATCACGATCATTTGATTATGAAAAATTACTAAAAACCGGGAAATTCAAATGTTTTACTTCGTAAATGGAGTTAATGGAGTTTTAAGGCTTTGCACAGTGTCTTCCCAAGTCTTTTCCTGAGGTTTTTGAGCAGCATGACCAATGTTAATTAACATACCCTAAATAACATAGAAAGTTTTTTTTCGGAGTTGAATTATAATTGCAATACTATATTGATGGTTTATTTACCTGTAAAACCACTATCACTTGTTTCGGATCAATTCCCCACGACAAACAACTCATATCGAACTGAAAATGAAAGTTAATTGTTTTTAAAATTGGAAGTGTTAAAATAGCTTTTTAACACTGGGTTAATTACTTCTTTTAGACCTCGGTGTCCGTGTCTCTTTAAAAATTCTTGAAACTTATTTTTAACTAATTCATCGCTGGAATTCACTAGTTTATCTAAGGCTTCCTAATAAATAAATAAAACGTCAGAAATGATTGGAAATTATATCACGAAACTTATTCTCTGTAAAAAAATACCTGTGGTTCCATTTTGGCAAATTCTTTGAGATCTTCAGCTCGCGATATAACTTCAGCTAATTCCTTTTAGTAATTAGGTTAATTATAATTTTGTATTAACGACTACCAAGAATTTGTTTATACTGTTTACCCCTAAGCTAGCAGGCACGTTTCCACTTTCAGCACCGTTCGCACTTCCTATTAACATCGCGAAGTCACTGTATTGGTCATTTGAATAGTCTAAAGGCAAATACAACATTTTAATTACGCATTTAATTACGTAGATAGCATTTTGATTTGACTCACCGTCTGTACCCTGCGACAGAACGTTGAGAGTGATCATGTTCCACATGGTGGAGGCTATGGTCACTGCCACGTGGGTGTCCATTACCGGAAATAATTCGATAAGTTTGGATCCGATAATTCTGTGACATTCCAGCGCGTCTTCTATTCCGGATATCGGAACTCTGTAGTCGGCGTAGATCTTACTAGTTCGATTCAATAATCGTCGACCGAGCAGCATTCCCTTCAACGAATACAACATCAAGCTCCTTTTCTGTAGAAACGTAGGTGGATTTTCGAAACGCTCGAAAGCTTTTTTCAAGATTTCGCTGTCGTCCAACACGTGACCGTAGATACCCAGATCCATGGCTTTTACGATCGCCGATTTTTCTTTACTCAAATTCATCGCTTTTTGCTAGCAATTGTTAAAAAGATTCGTTTGAAACGATGAGTTTGAAAGGTGTTTTTAAGACTCAAATACGATACCTGCACCAAATCCATCATGGTGTGGCCGTAGAAAGAGATCATTCCGACATTTACTAACGGGTCAAACTTATAGATATCCATTTTCCATTCAAATATTTTCTGTTTGAGAATAATATTTTGTTAAGTTTTATAAATTAGACTTTTAATTTTTAACGAAAAAGTAATATTTACCTGAAAAAATGGCATTTGACTTCTAGTAAGGGATGTCAGAGTTATTGGTGTTTGTGATCCTGGCATTACTTCGCTATTAATTAAAAAAAAATTACGTCGAATTAAATAATGACAATCAACCTATATGAAACCTTACGTTGTTATTTACCTTACGTTGGCCGTTGTATAGAACTCGTTATCAGTTTTCATCGGAGCGTCGAATTCATGCATTGCCTCGTATTCGGTCAAGGCGCTGTTGGTGGTGACCGGACGTGACTGTAAGATGTACACGTGCCCTTTGTAAATGGCCCACTCGATGTCTCTTCCACTGCCGAAACATTTCTCTAGAAAGATGGCGATTTTAGCCAATTGGATGACCATGTCTTCGCTCAAACAGCACTTGGAGGCTAACTCCGCTTCCGTCTCTTTCTCTTCCGTTTCCTCCTCTTC
>JAQGAZ010003113.1:0-13321 GCA_034692225.1 Polydesmus complanatus
TGAGGAAGTACGTAGGGAAAGCTCCCGAGCTTCCCGAGGAGCTAAGTAAACCAGTTGCAGCAGCGGGGCTTCGTAGAGTGGTGAGGGAGAGAGAGTGGTGAGGGAGTGGGGATTGTTGAGCGATAGTTTGTTTGACTCCTGGGAACACGCAACATCCCCCCTCCACCACCTTCGCTTACTCCTTCGTCTTTATCTCCAGCGCTGAGTGTGAAAGAGTGAGCGGGGGGTGTGAAGGGGGTTGGGGGGGGGATAAAAAGCGATGCCTATTCGATAATAATAAAATAACGTGAGAACGAGAAAGAAAGAAATAAAAAAAAATGTTGAGAGCAGTGTTTTTGTTGTTTATGTTTTTTTATTTATTTTGAGATAAAAAAAAAAAGATGAAGAGAGAGATTATACAAAGGGATTACGCAACGACAACTTTCTCTCCCCCAATGTCCATCATCACGGACATGACGTAATAATAATATCGTATTAATTTTAATGTAGATTTCATAGTTATTATTTAGAGAAAAAAAAAATTAGGTTAAAAACAATGAAGTAATTTTTCTCTTTGTTTCATTTTCTTTTTACGTAATTTTATGTATAGGGAAATTAATAAATCGATATAAAGATTATTATTTAAATAATGTAAAAAAATTATGAGAAGTTTATGTGGGTTTTTTTTTATTAATACAGTAATAATATGTTTGTTTAACGAGAAAACGACGAAATCTTCAGTATAACGAAATTATCGATGCAACGAAGTCCGCTGTGCTTGTTTGACGAAATTATCAGTATCGGTATAGCGAAATGTTTGATAAAACTAAATGATTATTGATAAAACGAAATTACTGTTTAATCGAAATTATCATAAAACGAAAGTATTGATAAAACGAAATTACGGTTTAATCGAAATTATTGATAAGACGATATTTTGGTAAAGTCGAAATTACTGTAAAACAATATTATTGATAAAACCGAAGGACGAAATTATTGATATAACGAAATTATGGATAGAACGAAATTATTGATATAACGAAATTACTGAGAAAACGAAATTACTGAGAAAACGAAATCATGGATAGAACGAAATCATGGATAGAACAAAATCATGGATAGAACGAAATCATGGATAGAACGAAATTACTGAGAAAACGAAATTATTGATATAACGAAATTACTGATAAAACGAAATTACTGAGAAAACGAAATCATGGATAGAACGAAATGATGGATAGAACGAAATCATGGATAGAACAAAATCATGGATAGAACAAAATCATGGATATAACGAAATTACTGAGAAAACGAAATTATTGATATAACGAAATTATTGATAGAACGAAATCATGGATAGAACGAAATCATGGATAGAACGAAATCATGGATAGAACGAAATCATGGATAGAATGAAATTATTGATAGAATGAAATTATTGATTGGACGAAATTGCTAATAAAATCAAATTGTTGATAAAGCCGAATTATTGACAAGACGAAATGACAGATAAAACGAAATTATTTTAAAACTCATTTAGCGATAAAACGAAATTATTGTTAAAGCTAATGTCCGATAAATCGAAATTATTGCTATAATGAAAAATTTATTATTTGACAAAATTATCGATATAACGAATAATTGCATTCTTCAATTAATTTTTCAGTCCAACGAAAGAATATGTACATGTACGTACTCGTATAATGTAAGTTGTTGAAAATAGCAGCACTCGCAGCGCAGCCAATTGCAATGAACGCGGTGAAAACGCAAAAAGATAATTTCATTAAAAATGAATCATATCAGTTTTATAGCTCTTAAAAAATCTCAATCGAAACCTCGAATAAAATAATCTCGGTTTAGAGTAGTCTAATAATTAAAAAAACCAAACTCTGAAATTGCCCGTTTTCGTCGTTATTCCTGAAAACGAAGGCGATGGAACGGCGAAAGTGGGGTGAGAATAAGAATGTAATTAAGAAAAAGGTCAATTACCATTATCATAGGCGTGTTTACCTTTGATGAGCAGGATGAACATGATGAATAAATTGGACTGCCTGGTCCGATTCGACGTCATTTCTCAGCTGTCGCTCTCTCACTCTATGGCACTCTCTTTAAATTATCAAAAACAAATCCCATTTGAGCCTGCGCACACACCGTTAACCTCGATTTACATGTGACTCCTGCGCAAATATCATTTCCGCGTAAGTAGAATAAGAAGAAGAAGAATTTGAGCGTGTACACACATTCCTTGACAAATCCCCGTTTCAACTGACTCTCAACACCCGCTGCCTCCTGCTCATGCTCGCACTGTTTGCCGATCCCAACACTTTTTAAGGGGCAGCAGCAGCAACGTCGAACCAAAGGCAAGTTATTGCGTAGGCCAGCGACATCTAGCGGTCGACGAAAGAAACCGATTTGCTTTCAAACAAAATCTGAAATTTTCTAACTTTTATTATACTTTTATATTGGGTTTTTTTAAAAGTATTTTCATTTCGTTTTTACAGTATTTTTGTGATTTTATTTTGTATTTTCATGCAGGCATGTTTTTATGGTGCTTTGTTTTTATTTTTGGGGTGCTTTTAATATTTTCATGGTGATTTTTAGTTTCATAAGGTATCTTTTTTCAATATTTTCACGGTGATTTTTAGCTTTTTAAGGTGTTTTTTCAATATTTTCATGGTGTTTTTTAGTATTTTTATGGTGTTTTTTAGTATTTTTATAGTGTTTTTTAGTATTTTTATAGTGTTTTTTAGTATTTTTATGGTGTTTTTTAGTATTTTTATGGTGTTTTTAAGTATTTTTATGGTATTTTTTAGTATTTTTATGGGGTTTTTTGTAATTAGTTTTTCTTAATTTTTGTTGTTTTTCTTATTTTCTTTCCACCATTGATTTAATTTATTTAATTTAATTTAATAGTCATTGCCACCTCAAAAAGAGGTAATATAATCATTCACATAATCATCACGCTCCCGTCAATAATAATTACATTTCACGTGTATAAATATTCCAAATACAAATTTCGTCCATATCGATCGCTAAATAATTACATATTAAAACGTATAATAATAAAATCGACCAAATGTTTCAATTAACTAACACTACTTAGGTAATCAGGATTCATAGTTATTTGCGCTCATGTACTTATCAGATTTCAAATTGGTGTTGAAGAAATTGGTTTTTTTTTTTTTTTTATGAATTTATTGTCTAGACTAGAGACGGTTTCGTTTTGCATCTCAAATACTTTTCTCATAAAACGCGTTGCAAAGTGAATACCGGTATTTTGTTTAATTTCCCCAAATTCTTTTAAATTTTCCACAATTTTAATTCGTTAATTTTCGGTTTAATAAAAAATGCATCTTCTCATCTTCATCCCAGTTGTTTCCATGTTCGGGCCCCGACCGATTCAACTCCGCTCCTCATGCTTTATATTAAATTAATTAAAAATGACGCTCGTACGCCTCTTTTAACAAATTTTAAGATTAATCAATTTACGCTCGAAAAAATTTTAATTAAAAAGCATCAAAAAAAAAATAATAATAATAATAATTTTTCCTACAAATTTTTTCCCACCACTAATTCGTCGATGAAAGGGAATAATAATTAAAACGGGAGAGATAATTATTATGAAAAACGTAAAAATTAATTAAACGTGATTTTGCTCGCGTCGATTGAATCGCACATTTTTATTGGGATCGACATGTATGGTTTTGGCCGCGCTGCGTGAGAGGGAGATGCGCAATGCGCTTCTCTATTCCGCATCCGTTTTTATAAATTATTGATCAGTCGCCCAGTCGTTACTTCCGGATTACACTTTGATGTGGATTACATTTCGGACTGGCTCTTTTTTTTTTTACCTTTTCCATTTTTAATCACACACACACATCTCGACCAACGCAACACACATAACTCTTGTTTTTATTATTATTATTATTATTTTCGTTTCCAAAAAGCTGTTTGGTCAGCGCCGAATTATGTGAGAGAGAGCTCAAAATGGTTTGAAATTCTTTATGAAGAGCACTTTATTGTACAATAATACAATGACTTTAATAGTTTATACAGTGAATTTCACTTTGCAAACTTTCATAATACCGTATAATAAATTGATTATAAAAAATATTTATATTTTTTAAAATTAAATTAAGTTTTTTTATATGTACAGTACAAAAAATTTGTGGGTTTTAATTTAAAAAAAAATAAAAAAAAAAAATTTTAATTATAAAAGATGGTCATTCGTCCATCAACTTGACTGGTATAAGCACTGTCTTGGGTCTAGTCACTTCTAGGTGTTAAGTGACCAGACCCAAGTGGCTACTGTTTTAAACTTTGCAATTTTAATTTAACGTTACCACAAGAAAAATCTTGCGTCATCAAACTGCTGCAATTTTTATTATCAAATCACAAAGTTTAATTTTTTTTGGGTCACCTTCATTTGCAGCTTTTAAAGAATGGACTCGGTCTAGGCGTAATAATATTTTTGGTCTTTTTCCTGCACCCTATGACCCCATCATTTGATTGACCCGCATTAACCTTTTGCAGGGGGTGTGTGAAAATTCCTTTATAACAAAAATAAAATCCCCACGCACATCGCGCCGTCTAGCGACAGCTCGCAAATACATTCAAAAATGGCGGCAAATTTCTTCTCTTTTTTTTTTTTTTTAATTTTCATTTGGCAAACAGTTCTGGTAACCTACGAGTTGGGGCCCAAACTTAACTACTTTCTAGATTTTAGAACAAATATTGATGCCTCAATTAAAAATCCATTTTAACTTGGCGATATTGGTCATTTAATATGGGTCACAAAATTTTTTTTACAGTGTAGGTCATTTATATAGGGTGTTTTCTTTTCTTTATAAGGGTCGGCCCTAATGAAGTACTGTAAAAAAAATTAAGGTGTTGAGAGATGTAGACAAACTGCTTCTTTACTTTCGTGTTGGTTAATGCACTTCACACAGATGTGCGTTGGGGGGTAATGCAATAATTATTATTGCGCTGATGTGTGTAGATTTTAATGCTAAAAAATCTCGAACGATTTAAAATCTCCAAATACGTGTGGTGGCTGTGGGAAGAGAAACCTAAGTTTTATTTAAATTGGAAGTGCGGGTAACTTAAACTAAATTTATTATTAAGTTTAATAATATTCAAATCGATATTTATGAATTATTCAATGATATTTTTTTAAAAATAATCAAATTTCTGTGGCCTCACCTTGTTATTAGCATGCAGCGAACCCCCCAAAAAACGTCTGAGGTTTTAGAAATATGAGATTTAATTTAATCGAAATTTTGGGCGTCTGAGATTTTCGGGGGGTTTTTTTAACGCCTAAAATTACTGTGGAATATCTCGAATATTATTATCTCTCAAAAAATTATACACTGTGTTATAATAATAACAAATCAAAAATAGCGTATTGAGTTTAACAGGGTTGAACATTAATTTTTAAGGCTCAACCGGAAGCTACTGTTATGTTTTAAATCCTCTTTTTAATTTCACCGATTTCTTTCGCATTTTGAGTTTTTTTTAAAAAAAAATTTCGAATTAAGGTTAAAATCATGGATTTAAAGATTTTTAGTAGCAGTAGAAGAGTTTTTACTAAGCGAAATGCAACATTTCAAGCGCAATGATTAGAATTTTGTAAACGACTTTTTGATTTAGTTAAATTTTAAAAGTTTTTTCGATTTAGCCAAATATTCGATTATTTTTAAGCACGTATCTTGTAATTATTTTAATAAAATTTTAAAGGACATTTTAAAATTTAGATCCAATTTTTTTTTTTTTCGATTACAAGTGTATTGAACCAAATACTATTCGGCCGTTCGACCAAATATTTTAGAACATTTTAGCTCCTCCCCATTTTTAAATTAGAACAGTAGGCCTAATTGTTTCGGTCGATTTCAACCATTTCTTTGCATTTTTTTAATAATATTTAGTTAAATTTTGAGCCATTTTTTAAATTTTAAATCAATTTTCGATTACATGAAATTAGTGTTAATTATTAACTGGAAAAAATAATTTTTTTTTTGTATTAATTTGCGTTAAATATTTGACAACAATAAAGTAAACAAATACCCTTTAATTAAATTTATTTAAAAAAACAGAATAAGAAAACACAATAAATTTTGCATAAATGCGAATAAATCTTAATTTTTTTTATTATTTTTATCTTTTGCTTATAAATTATTTTTATGACGTATTGTCCATTATGAAGTTGTTGAAGTAACCCAAAAAAAAATATATGAAATTTATTGTAAAATGTATTTTTTTTCTTCGCGATTAAAATGTAAATACTTTTTTTTTGAGAAATACGATACTTTTCGGAGGTTTATTATTATTATTATTTTTTTTTGTAAGGAAAACAGTTTGAAAGCTAATGCCAAAAAAAAAAGGTATTTTTTTCCTCCTCTCGCTCGAACAACACTGTCCAGAGTGAACAAAAGAGTTCGCATCATTTCCTCCATTTTCATCCGAGATTAGTTTCCATTACAAGTGACAAGTCAAGCGTTAAGCCATGTAAAAACGCCGAATTTCCATTAAGCATAAAAGCGCTCCCCGCTGACTCCACTCTCTCTTCATTCAGGGATCCAAGCTATCCAGCAGGCAGAATCCAGCGCGTGCTGTTTTATTGGATTATTTTCTCCGCATTTTTCCACATCGATGAACATCGGACCTGGAAAAAAAATAGAATAATAATAATAATAAATAACGCCAAATAAAATACTTATTTTTTTTTTTGGGAGTCTCTTTTCTACTTCTTATTCTTTTCTTTAGAACTAAACAACTCTTTTCATTTTTGCTCAAGCTTTTAGTTTACTCAACCACATTCTTACTATTTTTAGAAAATACAAACCTCGATTCCACGTTCCTCACTCGATTGGGCGACCACATTTTAAGAAGTGTAAACCCCGATTCTGCATTAAATTTGTTTGCGGTTGTTGTTTTTAGGTTTTTTTGATTTATTGGTTTCAGAATAATAATTATTTTTAATAGTGATTTCTTAGATTTAATTTAGATTTTTATCAGGAAAAATTAATTTGAAAAGTTGAGTTGGTTTTTTTTAATTAATGGAAAAATTTAATGATTGGATTTTTGTAGTTTAATACCTGAATTTTATTTTGTATTGAGTTGGTTTTTTTTAATTATTGGAAAAATTTAATGATTGGATTTTTGTAGTTTAATACCTGAATTTTATTTTGTAGTTTAAGTCATTGCGGACACCGTCTCACAATATACAGTGGTTGCAAAATGTAATAAAGTGTAAGGTTTGTGGGTGGAAATGCTTCTTAAAATCTCGTATCTATCACTCGCCAAAGAAATATGTCTCATTGTTTGTCCCGCAGAGTGATGTAGTAGGCCTACGCGGTATTTGTCGCTCCGTCCTATGGCAATGAATGGAACGTACACAGAGATAAATCTCCCCTGGTCAATTGAGGAGACAGAGACCTCACCTCCGAAACCAAGGGGTGTCCACCCACACACAATCCTCCTGATCTCACCGACAGGTAGCGCATCCTTCGCCGCTTGAATGGAGCTGGGTGGGGGGGGGGGGGGGAGACATAAAAGTAGAATGGAAATTTTGACAATGCGAAATTATTTGTCTCCATCTACAAGTTGATCACGTTTCGCCGCACCTTCAAGGTGAACCTACTGTACCTACCTGTCCATTCGACGTGTCTGTACACGTACATTACACCGATTACACGTGCGTTTGTTTATTAAAATTTCCAGTTTTTGAGAAGAAAAAAATTTCATTTTCCCACAGAAACGTGTTTTTCAATTTCAAACACCGGGTATGTTTCGCTTTCAAACATTTGTATTTTTATCATTTTGGGGAGGGAAATGGATTTTAACGTCTACGAACTCTCGTATTAATTGAGTTGTGAATAATAATTAGTGAGCAAAAAGGGATTAAGTGCCTTCTTAGCTCAGTCGGTAGAGCATTGGACTTTTAATCCAAGGGTCGTGGGTTCAAGTCCCCCAGAGGGCGCAGTTTTTTTATTGTTTTTTAAATAATAATTATAATGAAAATTTTATTTTTGATTTTTTATTATTGAAAGAAAATATTTATTTGAAAATGATTGGGAAAGATATTAATTTTTAATATAATGAAAAATCTGAATAAATTCAATGAGTAATTTCAATATTTATCCTAAAACTTCTCTAATTTTCCTTGAGATAAGTTTGAAGGTTTTTGGTGACGCAATATAAACACCGGAAGAACAGCATAAGTTTCGTCATAATTTCATACATAAATTTTATGTTTAAATAAGTAGCATTCGAGGTCAGGTATTTGTTTATCTTTCAAGATGACCGTGTTTTCAAAAAAAGAAAAAGATATTAAAATACAATAGACTTTGTGATTAATTCAAAGTTTGTAGATGTTTGCAGTACCGTTACATGTTTTTCAAACTACGCAATGTATTTCTTATAATACATGTACATTGTATCGGGAGAAAAACAAGGTTTGTTTTTATGTATAAAATTAGCGTAAGATTAGTCTTGTTACTTGCTTTTTTTATCATCTAATTTGTCAACACCTTACAGCATTTTGTTTTATTTTTTTAAATTTGTTTCTATCGTTTCCCGAAATGTTTTACAACTCTTTTTTTTTTCCTTCGTCGTTTAATGAACCGGTTTCCGTATCAAAATTACGTTTAATCGAACACTTCAATCGAGAAATAACTAACCTGCTTGTTTACATTAAGTAGGCTACTCGTTTAAATTGGATAAAAGGGGAGGAATAAAGTAGGGATTGTTATTTATTTAACTTGATTGTAAACTGGACTGCAGTTTTTTATTTTATTTTTATTTTCGAAAATCAAAAGTTATTTAAATTATTAAATATTGTTTTTTTTTTTTATTTAATAGATTTTATGGCTATGAAAAAGAAGCAGGAGGAATACTGGAGATCAAATTGGAGGACTCTGGACAATATCAATGTTTGTAAGGTGCAATGAGCGCATCTTTTAAAGCAAGAAAATCAATTCCAAAAATGTTAAAGAAAAAGCAAGTCAACTTAATAAAACGAATCCGAGGTAAATATAAAAATACGATAAAAAAATTATATCTCTAATAATTATTGTCTTACCGTACGGGAATAATAATCTTGATAATAGGCGTCACAGTTATCTGTGGTTTTCCAATATGGAAATTAAAGGGACTGTAAAGGGTGATAATAATTATTATTAAAGATTGAAAAAGATAAAAATTTAAAAGATTTTAGAAAGATAAGAAAGCTATTTTAGGAATTAAAAAGTTCATTTTGGGAGTTTAAAAAATGTCAATTTAAAAATTTAAAACGTTATTTTAGAAATTAAAAGATTTATTTTAGGAATTTTGGGAAGTAGTTTTTTTTTTCATTAAAAGAGTCACTTTAGAAAATAAAAATGTCTTTTTTTGGATTTAAAATACTGTTTTTAGGAATTAAAAGAATCATTTTAAGAATTAAAAGAGTCATTTTAAGAATTAAAAGAGTCATTTTAAGAATTAAAAGAGTCATTTTAAGAATTAAAAGAGTCATTTTAAGAATTAAAAGAGTCATTTTAAAAATTAAAAGAGTCATTTTAAGAATTAAAAGAGTCATTTTAGTAATGAAATATATCATTTTAGAATTGAAAAAGTCACTTTTAGAAATTAAAAGAATCAATTCTAGACTAAACAATATTAAATTAATAAATTACTACAAAAAAATAGTAATTTTAGACGGAATAATACGTCAATTTTCAATTAAGAACCAATTGTTTTAATAATCGAATTAGCATTTTTTTATTTATTTTTTATAATACAGTACTGTAATTGAATTAACATTTTCTTTTATAATATCAAATCTTTTCAATAATAATTTAAAAGAGGTTTTTAACAATTTAATAATCAAAAAAAAATTAATTAAACGTTTAATTTTATTTTTACTAATAGACGAAAATTATTATTGTGGATACCGAATCCAGTCGTTTATGAGCCTTCCTCGCCCGCACCGAAGAATAAAGAAAGGTTGGATGACAATCGGTGGGTGTGTGTTAGGTGCAGGGGGCGGAGCTTGGAGTGCAGCTCCGAAGTTGGGGAGTAAAAAGTTACCTACACAGTTCATTCGACATACGCAGTTTCAGACGACGAACATGTTGCACTCGCGCGCTCTCCCCGTTCAAACGCCGATGTCACCGGCTAACAGCAGCCACTAAACCCTCTATTTCCATTCCTAGCGGAACATTCAACTAAGTGTGCGGACATGACGCGTGACAGTTGCCAATGGTCATCCTCTGCGTGGTGCCGGACGCGAACGGTGCTCTTGCGCTGGACACGAGTGCCGCCGTGGTTAATCCTTTTGCTGCTCATTTTCCACCCACAGTCAACCGCCTCCACGGTCAGGACACAGCCATCGACCGAGACCACTGCCGCGCAGGTCACCACGGTGGCGGTCGATGTGGCCGGAAGTAATCGCGAATGGTTCGCCATCGCGCTATGTCGCATCACGTGTTTGGATACGTCGGCCATCTTCAAGCTCAAAACGCAGGTAAAAATAATTGTTGTTTTCATTCATATTGCATGTGCCGGGGTAATGGTGTTGGGCGTTGTGTTCGTAATACGATTCTTACGAACGCCGGTGTAACGAAATTGTTAGGTTAACGAAACTACATACATTACTGTAATTTTAAAAGTCAACGAAATGTTCATTTTTTAAGACGAAATGTTCATTTTTTAAGACGAAATGTTCATTTTTTAAGACGAAATGTTCATTTTTTAAGACGAAATGTTCATTTTTTAAGACGAAATATTCATTTCTTTAGAATGAAATTTTTATGTTAACGAAACTACATACATTATTTAATACTCGTATTATTCATAACGTTTTAAAAAATTTTTTTTTTCTAATTTACAAATTTTTAAAGGTAAATTAATGCAATTTACCATTAAAATCAGCTTCAAAAAATAATTCAATTAGCACTACAATTTTTTAAAAATTTTAAAATAATAAATTAATGAATAAATTATTTTTTTATAATTATTGCTATAATCAATATCTTATTATCAGAAATTATTTGATTAATGGAGTTAAATCATTAGCCAATAATTTTATAAAGCCGTTAATCTGATTGGGTGTGGTTGATTTTTCCGATAATAATTGCTTTGAAATGAAGTGGAAGATTAAGTGTCAAATTACATGAGTCTGGCTAAAAGGCGTTAATTAAATTTAAAATAAATAAATTTATTTATTTAAAAAAAAAACGCAAAGTTATTTTGAATTTTTTGAAGCTTTCTGTACTGTAATGTTATTGAGTTTGAAAAGTGGCACTTCCTTTTGTAAACGACACCACCGTAAGGAACCCCCTCCCCCGAAAAATCCCCTCAAAATAAAGTGGTGAATGGCTTTCCATTACCTTCATTTTCCTCTCTTTTTTTATTATTATTTCACAGCAACAAATAAGTGTATTTCATGTGACACACTGCAAACAAATCTCAAAGTGCTTTTTTTCTATTCTGCGCACTCTTTTTTTCTTCTTCTTTTTCTTTCGCCCAAAGAATCGCATTCCACGTCAGACAAGTGAAAGTTTCACCGAGAAAGAGAGAAAGAGGAGCGAGAGAAACGCATTTCACCGGTTGAGTCGACTAATTGATGGAGTGGGTGGCGTTGGGTGGGGCTGATAATGAGGCCATTAATTAAGGATAATAACGAATAAATTAATTTGAGACTAATTGAAAAAGTTGCAAAATGTACGGTTTATTAGCATCGCTGGCTTAGGCCATTTCACTCGAACAATCACTCACTTAGCTCTAGTAGATTTAGCCTGAAGACATCTACCGATCTCTGGTGAAACACTCACTGAGCCCTAGTTAAAACTCACTCTCTTGAGTCTTAACTCTAGCTAACACTCATTTAATTCTGAAGACTGTTTCTAAGGTCTGAAAACACTGGCTGCACTCTAGTAACCACTACTGGATTCTAATAAGCACTCATTTTACGCCAGTAAACACTTATTTAACTCTAGTTAACACTTATTATTTCTCTATTTACGCTTTTAGTTTTGTATTTTGGATCGTGTTTATCGAAACTTGCGTAAATGAATAGTGTAAATCGAAGGAATATTTGCTTGATTTTACCCACAAAATACTGCAGTTTAAAAATATTTAATACCATAAAACAGATAGCAATTTAATTTTTAATCTGACAATTGTATGCTATCATTTTTTACGCTTGATTAACAATATATTTTTTATTGAATGTCGTAAAACTAGTTTGATTTAATCAGATCGAAACGTGTCAAATTGAGGAAATGTTTGACAATTTAGTTTTTATTTTTTTTTATAATAATTAATACGCAAAAAATTCAAAAATCCAAGAAAAAAAATTATTACAAAATAAATCAACTGAAATGAATTCATCGCATTGCGCGCTTCAGTAATTTTGAGACCGAAAAAAACCCCGAGAGTTACATTTTAATACTGTAAAGATTAAAGTTTAATTTTTGTTGTTGTTGCTTTTAGGCATTTCGATCACGCGATTTTCAAAAGAAAAAATCAATAAAAATAATTATACAAATGCTTAATAATAATAATTATTAGCTGTTTTTTTTTTTAAATGAAATTGGATCATTAAACTTATTGATAAAAATAAAAAAAAAGCGTTAAAACTGATTTTTTTGAATAGAACATTGTGAGAAAACGTATTAAAATCGCTCAACTATTTTAAATGAGAGCGAGTTGTTTTGTTTTTATTTAACTTTAAAATCAACGAAAAATGAGATCAAAAAACAAAAAAAGAAATTTGCATACTTTCGAATCAAAAATATTTTTTTTTTAACGCTGTTTAAACGATTTATCACGGAACGTTGATTTTCGGCTATTTACTATTAAAATGTTAATTGATCTTCCCGAAACCAAACCAAAAAAAATAATAATATGGGGGGAATAAATTGTAAGCGTATAAAATGAGCGTGTCAAATTCTACACATTTTGTGAAAAGGAATTTTGTAATTCCGAAAAGTCAAAATTTGCATAAATTTGGAGCCGTGCGACATGCGCTAATCGCTCTACATCTCGCCTTTAAATTCTTCTAGATTTACCGATCAATTGAAAAGCTCGCAGCAATGACCAATTCTCTTCATTTTAACGGCTGGGGCAAAATATTATAATATGATGGTTTCAGCGGCGTAGCCAGGTTTGAGTAACTGGGGGAGCGAGCACCAAAAAAAAAGCCCCATTAGACGTTTGAAATTTTTTCGAGAGCCAAATTCGATAATAAATGAGCGCCGAGCTTGCGAGGCGCCAAATTTTTTTAAGAAAAATAACAAATTTTGGCCCTTTTTTTAAACAAAATAATAAGATATTTAACAATTTGTTTTATTTTTTGTCTTTT
>JAQGAZ010003114.1:0-13312 GCA_034692225.1 Polydesmus complanatus
AAATATTCCGCATTCGTGTTGTTGTTGATCGTCGGCGCCATTAATTATGTATATGAATGCGACGCACTTTTTAATACACCGCAAATTAATGCGCAGTAAAGTTGGAATCTGAATTATGCGTAGTAAATCGAAACGCGTACGTAGCCTATCTTTTTACTTTTACTTTTATATACTATCCCGATCATAAAGAAAATTTATAATGTTGTATACGGCTGGTACATCATAATTATATTAAATAATAATTAAAAAAACCAGCTACAATTCTTTTAATTTGGTGGGGGAAGAAATATGATAAAAAAAGTTCGATACGCAGTACTGGGCGCCAGCGATAACACGACGTCGCATTAACTGAAAAAGTTGAAACGCAATTTCGAAAACATACGAAAGTTTTTGTCTTATTACCGTCAAATCAAATCACGAGATATAACCTACTTTCGCCCACTGGAAGTGTAGAAATAAAAACTGCGAACAATAAATTAAACAAACTTATTAAAAATTATTACCACAGTCTTGTTGTTGTTTATCGTCGACGCCATTTTTTTATGAATTCGAAGTTAGCGGCTAGTTGAATGGGATTATGAAAACGCAGAGTTACCAGGCAAAACTAACGGAGCAGGTGTCACTGCCCCGTTAACATCTCGAGCATTATCGACTACAGTTTTCATGCTGCGTTTGTAAACAAACGATCAGCGCCACTATCGGAAAATCCTTTCAACTAGCTGGGCGACGTCATCAGCCGTGACGTAATATTAATATTATTTATTTGTGTTTGTGCTCCTTTTGTGTTGTTTGGCCTTTAAAATGCAAAAATAAGCTGGTATTTGATGTAGGGGTTCGTCCGATAAGAGCAGACGCTAAGACGGACGAATCATACTGGTACTGTACTACTAATCGCTCGATTGTAGTTCGCCGGCATTTCAACTTGCCCGCCTTCTACCACTAGTCACAGTGGCAAAACTAGAAAATCAAAATAAAATTGAACAAAATAAAATCAAATTGAATAAAATAAAATTGTATCAAATAAAATTGAATAAAATAAAATTGTATCAAATAAAATTGAATAAAATAAAATAAAATTGAATAAATTAAAATAAAATTGAATAAATTAAAATAAAATTGAATAAGGTACAGTATACTGTAAATGACAACAAAAAAGAAAATACAGCAATATTTACATCCATGCTTACAACATAGATAAGAAACAATGTTAAATACAATACAGAATGCTTGATCACTCCGACTTTAGTGCACTTTTATTGTGTTTATTAAAATTATACTGTTTCCCTATAGGACATGCCTGGATAATCGAATAGCTGGTTAATTGAGGTTACACTGTATATTAACAATTTAAAAAAAAATTATCATATACAGGGTGGAAGCAAAGTCTATTTTATCAATTTTGCTTCTAAATTAAGGCCAATATTAAAATTCTGACAATGGGGAGTGAATAGTGATTGAGTAATAGTAATTTCGGGAGTCACTTTCCCCTTTATTCAATTCATTAAAAGCTTTTTCCTAATCTGGTAGTGGCCCTAGGCGGGCGGCTCTGATTGTTAAAGCCAATAATAACTACAGAAATTTAAAAATTTTAACAACTTTTTTCAAAATATTGTTCAATTTTTCTAAAGCATTTTAAAATTGACAATGTTTAATACATGCACTTTGAATATTTGTTATGTTTTTTTTTTTTTTTTAAAAAAATAAAATAAAAATTCTTTTTACAGCTTTTTTCAAAGATGAAACTTGCTAAAAAAAAAAAATTAACAATTGGAGTAAGTGATACTCATCTCTATTTTTACTAGTAAAGATCGCATCTTACTAAAAAAACATTTCTTGTTGAAATGCAATGTTAATAGAAAAAAAATTTGTACTGTAGAAGGAACGTTTAACAGTTTACTTATTAGCCAATTATAAAGAAAACAGTCATCGAATAACAATGGGATGATTTTGCGAGTTTGAAATATATGTCCAGGGATATTAGCTCATCCTCCTACACATTTACTGACAATCATAAATATTCCTGGAGTGTGAAAAAAAGCAAAGAAACTTTTTTTCCCCCTGCACCACCAACGCAAATTATTTCCCGTTTAGAGCATACTCCTACTTTTTGGTGATATAACATAGTTTATATTTAGAACTTGGAAGTTCTTCTTTTTTTTTTTTTTTAAATGGGAGTTGATGACGTGTATTACGTAGTTTAGTAGCTTATTTAATTCAGCTTCGCCACAACTCTTCTTAGTTCGCCACTTGGACTTTTCACCAAGCTTCGGTACCACGCACCACAACCCAGCTACAAATTAACTTATCATTTAGCAGCAATTTTCTTAATTAATCAAGGTGCGCAAGCATTTAATACAAGTTTTTTTTTTCATTTTTAAAAATTTATAATTTATTTTATATTTTTTTAAAGGTTAATAATGGCTTTTACCGGACCTTCATACGGACTTAGTGCTCAAATTGGTGCCAAGGTAATAAAGATTTTTACTTTAGTATAGTATTGTGCGGTTGCATGTTTACGTTAATGTTGATGGTTAATTTTTCTTGTTGGCAACGTTAAATGGTTAACAACTGTAAAGAATTAAATAAACTATTCAAACAATGTTAAAGTAAAATTCAACGCTTTAAATTCTTTTAAATAAATTTCTTTATTATTAGATAACAGAAAGAGTATTTTTTAAAATAATAACACATTTCGATTAATGAATTTGTTTTTTGATTCAGTTAATAATTCTTAAATATGATATAAAAAAATTGTATTTTAAATGAAAAACACCTTTCAAAAAAACTAAAATGATAAAAAAAAAAGAACAAATTTTACTTTTCCATAAAATTGAAAGCATAATTATTTTTTTGTTAAAATTTAGAAAAAAGTTAATGAAAAGTTGAATTTTTTTTTTTTTTTTTTTATTTTTTTTTTTGGTAAAACAAAAAATGTTGGGAATTTGAGATGTAATAGTATCCGTTGTCTTAAGATGGAAATGCGCGGATGAACTTGTTTATTGAATTTTGGTTGGTTTTTGGAGAGTTTAACACGTTACGCTTAGTTGACGAATACTGAGGTGAGGGCGTTACCGGTAACTATTTCCAGTGCCATATTTCCTAAAATAGACCGCATATGGTAAAGTGGCTTGCTTATCTGCGCTCACACTTAACATTTTACATTAAACTGAAATTTTAAGTTGTTGCTAGGCTGTTAAATGTAACACATTTTTATACATTCGAAAGTAATTTGGCATTAACATCAAATGCAAACTAGTCCCATAAATTTGTGTTATTGCCGGATAGATAAAAGTTTTTTTAAAAAAATAAAATGCGAGGGGTAACGTGGGCCTACTTTGCATTATCAATAACAATAAAAACTATAAATAAATCGCAATTATTAATTAATTTATAAATACTGTAATGCAACATTTTACGTTAATTACGTTATTTTACTCTTAATAAAGTAACGGGGATCAAATCTTACCTAACATTACATACCCCATTAACTCTTATTTTTTTACGTAAATAAGCCGGAGTAATCTTTTCAAGGCATAATTAAATAATTGTCTAGGCTTATTTAGGTGATAAATTCAAAGTTACTTAAAATACAGTTTTTTTTAAAAAAATAAAATTATAATTGGCATAATTATGTTCCAACTAACTACGAGTACATTGTAGGTACAAAACTACGCACAGCTGCTAAAATTAGCCTATATATTTTAATAATGAGTAATACTCCGCATCTTAAATGCTTTTAAAATTGTTGAGACAATAATATTTAATATTTGCTGTTCAATTTTTTTATTTAAAAAATATTTAGTTTTAATAATTTAATATTACATATTTATTTTTAAAAATATTTATCTTAGGTCATCAAAATATCATGTAAAATACTCACTACAATTTAAATATATTTTTTTTAATACCTGAAGCATCATTATTTTTGAAAGTCGGTACACTTTAAAGACAACAGTATCATTCTCATAAAAAAAAAACCTAATTAACGAAAACATTACCGGTAATCTATTATTAGTTTACCGTTAAGGTAAAAAGTGTCAATCAAATGACGCTTTCAGCCTTGTTTGACTCATGAAAGCTAGTTTTCAAGTGTCAATCATCGAGAAAGCTGTTGTACAGAGAAGAGAATGTAGGATGCTGGAAAAGATGCGGTGATGTCACGTTGCTTTAAATAACAACGAGATGAAGTCGCTCATATATTATCTTTAGCTTCATAATAATGAAAACATAGCGCTATTGTGGTCATTACAGTTCCTACTCTTATTCTTCTCTGCACATGGATTACTTGACATTCTAAAAAATAATATTGAAAATTTATTCGAAATTAAGTCTACGCTGGCTGTAAACTCAGCTATAAGGCTATAAGCGAGTTCGATTAAAAAAAAAAATTAACTAATGGCTAATCGAGGACCCACATATGGTTTCAGTGCGGCGGTTGCGAGAAAGGTAGGAAATGAAAATAATACGCGAGTAACATTTTAGTACCGGGTACTGTATTGGGATTTTAGTTCGGGACTAGGTTTTACTTTTGAATTCTAACCCAAACAAGTGGGCCCATTTTTTTGTTTTTGTGCATGTTTAATTAGATACAGCGCTATAACGTCTGTTGCCAAAATTACATTTGAAAACGTCCTGTTTACGTCGGTTCACTAAAATAAAGTGTTGGCTTTTTTTTTTTTCTAAAAAAATATTTTTTCTTCTTAATAAGAATCTAAATTTAAAATTGCAACCGACTTAGTAAAATGATGGAGATATATTATGTACAAGTCTTGGCATCTCACTATAATCTGACACGCCACTTGAATTTGATTGTTATGGCTTTAGAAAACAAAGCACAAAAACGAAACCGATTTTTATCGTTTTGGGGAATAGGGGTAGAGATTACTTAAACATTCGCGCAGTAAAAAAGATCATCTTAAGCGAGGAATTATGGCAGAATTGGGTTTAACAAATTTAAAATTTGAATTTTCAAAATAGACTAAATAAAATATAATTTTGAAGAAAATTAACAAAACAGTAGCCTATTATTGTACTGTAATTGAATGTATGGAGTTTATGGAGTGAAGAGCCTTTTATTTCTCGTCACCTCGCATTTGTGGAAAAAAGAAAAATGTATTTTGTTGAAAGCTTGTGCCAAATAACTTCAGCTTCAAAAGAAAATATGCCATGTTTTTGGAAAAAATCCAAAACTTTTTTTTTTTTTTTCCTAAGAAAAAAAAATACCCCATAAAAAAGTGCTTATTAGAAAACGATAAAAAAATCTCTCATAATCATATGAAAAATAATATAAATGAAAATCGTTAAACTCAAAACGAATTTTTATTTTTTTTAGATCGCCGGAAAACGAGATCCGGATTCAGAAAGAGAGGTGTTAGAATGGATCGAAGCCGTTACCGGTGAGAGACTGCCCAACCTTCCTTATGAAGAATTATTGAAAGACGGGCAATTATTATGCAGGCACGTATGAACTAATAATTATATTAAATAATCTCATAGTAATTAAATAAACTATTAGATTGATGAACCAACTGATGCCAGGTTCCATCCCAAAAATCAACAGTCAAGGTGGTCAATTCAAGCTGATGGAAAACATTAACAAATTCCAAGAATGTTGTAAAAAATACGGAGTGCCTGAAATTGATGTTTTCCAAACTGTGGATCTTTGGGAACGACGAAACATCCCACAAGTCACGCAATGCATTTATGCTCTCGGACGAACAGTACGAAATCTCTCTTTCATATTGAATTCAAAAGTAGACCCTAATATTGAATATTTAAATTATTTACAGTGCCAAATTCACCCTGAATGGCGCGGACCCATTCTCGGACCCAAGTTATCCGATGAGAACAGACGCAATTTCACCGAGGAGCAGCTCCGAGCTGGTGAAGGTGTCATCAATCTCCAGTACGGTACCAACAAAGGTGCTAACCAATCTGGACAAAACTTTGGTAACACAAGACACATGTAAAAGCAGTCAACTGTAAGTGTTAGACACACATTGATTATGTCAAAAACCAACGTCAATTTATACTTTCAATATAATACTTTTTTGCAAAATATCATGTACCGATAATAATTACTCTTAATATTATTAATTTAACTGATTGATAGATGTGCAATTAGTTTTGAAGCTTTCATAAATATTATTTCAGTCTAATTTGATTTTTATTTGAAATGTTATTTTATAACTTTTATCAGTTACACAATATAATATTTTTATCGTGTAATTTTATATATTAAAAATTTTACTTTGTTCAAACTCAAAATACTTTTAATGACAATTTAGTATTTATAAAAATAAGGTTTTGCTTTTCAAAAAAGAAAAAAAAAAAAATAATAAAAGCAAATTATCAATGTGGCTAAAATCTTTTTTTTTTCTTTTCTTGTTAATAATGAAAATGCACATAACTGAAACACAAAAATACCCGTCTTGTTACTGCAATAATAATTATCGCACGTGATTTTCGTTGCATACAAATTCGAATACGGGTTGCTTCGTTCTATTTTCGGTAACTACAAAATAAGAAAAGCATTTGATTTATTTCGAATTGAAATTTAATTTTTGAGAACTTTTTGGAACAAAATTCGTGAACAAAATGAGTGAACCGGTTTACCTAGAAATTCTTCCTCCCCTCCCTAGTTCTCCTCGAAAAAGACCATCCAGCGTTAATCGTCCACCAATGCCGTTACCCAGAACCTTGGCCGGACGTAAAGTGGGACATTTTAATCTGAGTGTGACAAGACAGATGATCGGTGTTCCACCTAGAGTTCGTAAACGCCCGCCAATACCTTTCGATCGTGAGGAGATCTCGATAATATTGCCTCGAGTGGTCCGAGAAGAAAAGAAAGTGGTCAAGCTCAAACGAAGAAAGCCAATGGTTTTTAAAAAACCTTTAAAATTTCTACAGTAGGTTAACCATGCGATGCAACAAATTCTCGAACCAAAGGATTAATGTAGAACCAAGAAATTCATATAACTAATTGCTCAAACAATCATGATCTACAGTGTAGCCTACATGTGTCACGGCAATTGCCCAAATTGTATAGCCTACGGTATTTCAAAAATTATAAACGATAAAAATTATGTTAGTAATCGATCGGTAGTTGGGATATTAACAATGTACAACTCAAGACGAATAATTAAAATTGGCAAGTATTTAATGTAAGCTCAATGGACAAAGTTCTTCTATTATTAATTTGCAATTATAAAATCTCGCAAAGCAATTTCTTAAAAATGCTCGAACAAATCTTACATGTAATTAAAATATCAGATTTTTATATTACTGACAATTAGACTAACATCGCTGCACCGAATTTCACTGTTGCTATATTAGTTGAGTTTCATTTGTTTGTATGTAGTGTGATGTTTATTATTTATTCATTTTGTCTTATCAGGCGCCAAGTTTCAAAAATAAAAAAAAAAAAAAATACGGTAAGTACTCGTAATAATGGTGATCTACTGTAGTTTAAAAAATAATAGAATTCAAGTATGAACTTAAAGCTGAGCGGTTATTATACGAGAGAGTTTGCGGTTTAGCTTTTTGCCCAGTTCTTATGCTTAACTCTAATGCTTATGGCGTCCGAGAATGAACTTTGAAATTTATTTTTACACAGATGTCAATGAAGAAATGAATTTCAAAGTCCACACTACAACGCCATACGCATTAGACTTAAGCATATAAGAACGAGGTAAAAAGCATGCAACCGCAAACTCTCTAAAATAAATAATTAATGAAAGTACAATCATGTACTGTACTGTCTCAGTAAGCTAGTGTATGTGGGATTTTGAGGTCGAGGTCAAACGGTTTTAGCTATTTACCCCAACTTTGTCACGAAAAATAAACATCTTTTTCTAAGTTAGCTACGCATTATTTTCTTCAATGCTTCAAACTAAAAATTCAAACGATGGAGAAATCAAATGGCCCCAAAATTTTAAAAAAATAATTTTGAAAACTACACATTCCACCGGTAGTGTTCGCATGCAGTGCCCAGAGAATTTTAATAATGCAAATGGTCGAGTGAGTCAGTGAGGGCTTTGGTTAATCATTTAATTCTTTTTAACTCAACTAACAAAATCTAATGCATTTCTAAATACAGATCAATATGCTACTAAATCTTTAAATTAACTTTCATACGGAGTATTAATTATTTGTTATACAGTATTTTATGTATCGGTATGTAAAAAATAAATTTTAAAAATATTAAAAGGCGAATTTCCATTTCCCGACGTCATGAGATGGAAATCAGAGAACGGCATATGACGTAAGCAGCCAATCAGCGCTGGCTTCTACGTCAGTCGCTGTCTTGCTTCATAATTGTGCATGAGTCATGATGAGTGTACTAATGGCGTCTACGTGTAACTTCGAGCGAATGGTAAGTCACAGTAACAATAATTTATTTTTAAGTTTATTTAATTGTTAATGATTCGCGAATATACGGTAATAAAGTTAAGTATTATAATAACGTCGTTATTAAAATAATTTCGATTGGATGCATGTTCTATTTAAATTTAACTTGATCCATCACATTGTCAAGATTTCGGACCGCGTTTTTACATAACATAGTTTAATTTTAATTAGTAATTACTATGGCTGCGTTTATCATTTACGCATTTGTAAGGTTATTTAGGTTTCAAGAATTATTAAATTCAATCCGAAATCAGTGAAATCGCTTATGTATTGAGAGCAACTCGTGCGTAAATTTGCGACGCGCAAAACAAGATCAAGCTTCGCATTTAGCTGAATTTTATTTTCACCGGTCTTAATTTATTCCAACGGGGCGTAATATTTCTAGAATGTTCTTTTCCTCGGAGAAGAGACCCGCCGTCATCAGTTAATTAACTTAATTTAGTTAGCGAAAGCTTATGAGTGAGACACCAATTGTGGCTCTCCTAAAAAAAAGTTTTTAATCATCACTAATTATTTTATTTATTTATTTTCGAAACATTATTGTGGTGAAACAATTCAAAAGAAAAGCTAATCGCGTGTGGGTTAAACTGTGTTAAGTGCCTTTTGTGATGGGATTGTGATTGATTCTCTTGGGGCCACATCATTCTCGGAGTTCAAGTAGACGAAAAAACCGAAAGTCCAAAACGTTTTTTTACGATCAGGCCCCAACGGTGATTTTATTCGCGGTTTAAAATTTTAAAATTTATTATGCGGCCAACGATATTAAAAAATAAATAAAATGTTTTGAGAAAGGGATCAGTCACATATGAATGCTAAATGTATAAGCTTAATGTTTGTGGTAGGTATATTACCGTATATTGAAAGTCAAAATTAGGTGTGAGTGTAATTTACTAATCAGATAAATTCAACTTAAAGCTTAATTTAATTTTTTTCCTGTAAATAATGGAATTAATGGATTTAATTGTCCGTTATTAATTTTATTTCTGTTATTTATTATTTTTATTTAAATTTTTTTTTTTTTGATTGACTATACAGTACACTATGTTGTTTTAAGATGCGCTGATTTTAATATTGTACATATACTGTATATATTTTTTTATTATTATTGTTGTAATTTTTTCCTCTGGTTTTAATGGAAGTTTTTTTAATTATTGTTATTTTAATTCTATTGAATTACAGGATTACTAAAAAAAGCAAACAATTTTTAATAGCTTTTTTTTCCTTCTGTTTTTAGATTTACGCATAATTGAAAAGTTTGAGGAAGTTTTGTTCAACCCTGGGATTTGCAGAGTGCTTTCAACATTAACAAGTCAAGGTAGACCTAACTTATTTAAGTAGTCTCTAATTTATTATCTAAAAATAATACCATGAAGATGTTATGGTTAGGTGACTTCAGTGTTTCTAAAACTAAATTTAAACTTAATTTGATAGATATAATTTTTTAATCAGCTATGCAGGAAGCAGCTTAGTGGGAACAATGACAGAGAGCAATGACAGAGGGGAAAAATTACCACGTTCCTGCGCACTATTTCCTGTGCTCAATCAGTTGGGATGTGTGTCTTTGCCATTCCTTAGCTTGAGATCCAGGCAGCAATTCGAGGATTAGGATGCCATTTTGCGGTTGTGATAATGAATCTGTTCTGCTGGTTTAGTGCCTATGCATGAATTTCATTATTACGAGTGAGGAGTGTCAGGCTTATCAGCGAATAGATGCCCTCTTCAGTTAAGGACTTGCGAAGACTCTACTCCCCAACCATGGCAAAAAGTAGTTAGTGAATTATTGTAAAAACTGAATTCTATTCTCAAAGCGTGCACAAATCTCTAAAAAGGTCACAAAGAAGAGAACATGTTTCAAGTTTAGATTTAAAGCCATTTTAAAATGCTAGAAAATGTTTTCAGAACCAGTGTTATTTAATTAAATTAAATTAGCGATATTATTTTCCAAAAATTGATGAATTTTAATTTTAAGAGATCAGCTTCATGAAATCAATGTAGGCCGACAACTTCTTTCCTATTGTCGACACAATTTAGAAGCAAAATATAAGGCATTTTAAAGTAAACTAAAACTTCAAATTATCTAGTAAAATTAGACAATCAAAACTTAATTTTACTTAAAATTACCACATTCCTGCGCCTTTTCTTGTGCTCAATCAGTTGGGGATGTGTATCTTTGCCATTATTTAGTTTGAGATCCAGGCAGCAATTCGAGGATAAGGATGCCATTTTGTGGTTGTGATAATGAATCTGTTCTGCTGGTTTAGTGCCTATGCATGAATTTCATTATTACAAGTGAGGAGTGTCAGCCTTATCAGCGAATAGATGCCCTTTCCGGTTAAGGATTTGCGAAGACTCTACTCCCCAACCACGGCAAAAAGTAGTTAGTGAATTATTGTAAAAACTGAATTCTATTCTCAAAGCATACACAAATCTCTAAAAAGGTCACAAAGAAGAGAACATGTTTCAAGTTTAGATTTAAAACCATTGCAAAATGCCAGAAAATGTCTTCAGAACCAGTGTTATTAAATTAAATTAGCGATATTATTTTTCAAAATAATATCTGCACCATTCTCGCCTACCAGAATTTTAAGAAACTTAACGGGGATCCCTGCGGCCTGTTCGTTCATCGGGAGTGGTGTTATGTGTGCCTTATTTAATGGTCTCCTGGAACAGACGGGATCTTAGTAATCAAGTGCCCTAATGCCCCTCCACTCCCACACAATGCTTTGGGTTATCGTAGACATTTAAGGCGCGTTTCGGATGAGGACGGGCCGAGAGTAATGCTGAGGCAAGATCACAACTTTTATTACCAGATTCAGGGACAGTTGGAGATTACTGACAAGTACTTCAGCGACTTCGTGAAGTGGCGGCCTTACGCACATCAAACGGGTTTATCGCGATCAATTAGCGTGGTTGAAAATGTTTCCCAAACTGGAAATAATTTATATAAGGTTGCTGCTGCCGGAACTGGTGGATTCCAGATATGCCTGAGGTTTACCGTTTACCCATTCGAGAACCCGATTTTGTGCTGGCTGCCATAGAAAGTGCTTTAAAGCTGAGTCGTCTAATTTGACAAGTTAAGACTGATCTTAATAATAATGACACTAATTCGATATTAATATTTTTTGAGGTTTGTTTTCTAATAATTTGAAAGTGGACTTTAAAGGACGCAAACTTTTTAAGTACCTACCAGGACCAATAACGATTAACAGATTTTTTTTAAAAACTATTTTTCATTTTTTTTAAAAATAATTAGACAACTATTTTAATAATTTTTTTTTTGCTGTGTTTTTTTGAAAAGTTTGCCTTTTTTTTATTTTGTTGAGCGCGAACAAACTTTTAATTTATTTTTACTAGAAGTGGAATTAGCCACTTTTTATTGATTTAGAAGTTTGTTAATCTTTTTATAACGAAACAATATGCCTCATAGGATAATGTATTTGACTCGTTTCTATTTCATGCTTTTGGTGATTTATTTTCTTAAAATAAACGCCTTTAAATATTTGTTTGCCTAATTAAATCTTCGTTCAATTAGTAATATACTGTATCAATTGGAAAGGGGAAATAGAACGAGGTGCTGCAACAGATTCGATTCGGTGCATGTCATCTTTTTAGCGCGGGCTCTTGAAATATTGACGTCTTGCTTCGGGTTTGTTTATTTCAGTATCTTAATTCGAGGGCAAATAAAAAAGTTTTCAGAGCCATTATTTTCTAAATTCTACCTGAATGCGTAGAATTTGGAAACCCAGATGTTCCTTTTCTGCAGCACAAAAATCCTGTTCCACTTGCCACGCATTTGGTCTGTACAATTCCGTAATTCAAGCTTCAAAACTCAGCAGAAGTGAGCAACTTTAAATTGCCAACTTTTTTTAAAATAATTAAATTTTATCTAAAGGAACCAATAATAATTTTTTTTATTTATAGATCTCTTCTCTAATGATCTGACCATGGGATAGAAATTAAATGAGAAAGAATTTATGGGTAATATGTCATATTTTTAAATAAACATGTGCTTTAATATTTATTGACACTTTGTTAATAGGGAATTCAAAAGTGGAAATTAACTCCGCGTTCGATAAACAAGACATTGTTTGGTTTGACCGTGGACGAAATATATCGACAACAATCGATTGCGATCAGCTGTTGCTAAGGTAGGATTTTTACTTTTTTTTTTCAATACGTGTATATTGTCCAATGTTTTGTAGTTAATTTTTGTTTTTGATTTTTAACACTAATGACAATGCGCATGTGGAATAGCTTAGAAAATAAAAAAATATGGATTTAAAAGTGACACCAGAAAAAGCAGACTGTAGTTATAAACATTTTGTCATTGATGGTTAAGGAAACATTTGAAATTCCCGCACAAACGACATTAAAAATGACTCGGTGAGCCTGCTCTAACACTTATTAAAAGGTATTTTTTAAAGGAGCGTACGTCGGCACTTTCTTCAACGGCCACGCCGGTTTTTTTTTAGCATGACCACTAGATGACGATAGTGTTTCTAGTGCATTATAAATTCCCCGATAAATTTTTATCCAAATCGAAGCAAATTGACTTGGAAGTCACTTTTTAGATGTAAAATGACCTCAGGTCGGAGTCGCTATCTCATTGATTTCATTCGTTTTTTTAGGTTTTCTCGTCTTCATTTGAGTAAAACTCAGAAATGAGTTTGAACAAAAGCGGATTACCGGTTTTCGAGTTCTAAGCAGTTGAAATTCCCTTATTTTAGCCTTCCCATTTGATTAAATCTCAGAAATGGAGCTCATAAAGCAAGTATGTTAAAATGTTTTTAAAAGTAACTTTTTAGATTTAAAATGAGCTCAGGAAAACGATGCCGTTGTCCATTGGTCGATATCTCATCGATTTCAAAAGTTATTTAGGTTTTATCGTTTGTGAGCTGAACTT